>BDUI01000083.1:334464-359602 GCA_002335545.1 Apodemus speciosus
CTGTCAGAGTTCTCATTGCAGTTTGACTATAGAAAAGGACCTAGTAGCAGTCCCATTATAAAAGCTTAATAATCATAAATATAATTTTAGGAATTCTTATAGGATCATCACTAAAACTTAAGTCATCTATTTGTCTACACAGCATCACTATAAGACCTCTTGGATCTGCAGAGATCTGCTCCAAAGGGGTGTGCTATTACTATTGATTATTATAAATGTATACTAATAATAACAGGAAAAGCATATAAATAGCAGGAAATCTTTCCTAAAATTAGTCCCCCACAGCCTTGCTCAATGGGGGCTCACTTGTCGCAAATTATATAATAATCTGAGGCAGGCATTTCAGGATGAACATCTGCTAGTGTATTAGCTTGTCCCATTATGGCTCCTGACACTCATTCTTATTCATAGTCCCAAATATCCATCAATGCCCTGTA
This sequence comes from Apodemus speciosus, assembly GCA_002335545.1. Taxonomy (NCBI): domain Eukaryota; kingdom Metazoa; phylum Chordata; class Mammalia; order Rodentia; family Muridae; genus Apodemus; species Apodemus speciosus. The sequence continues at coordinate 334,902 of BDUI01000083.1, forward strand.
CCAGGCTTAGCACTAGGATCCCTTTCAACAGGCTCCCATTTAAGACTATGCCCATGAAATTTTGAATCTAACCTGTACAATAACTTTAAATATTTCCTAAATACAAAAAGGTCTGAAAACCTAAATTTAAATGCACTGTATTCATTAGAACTTCATCCAAAACTTCCATCCCACAGTCCTCTGCCTCAATCCCTGAACCCATATTGAGTCAATAGTCACCCCTCAGTTAACAATATTACCCCTTTTCACACAAGATTTATGGGAGGGGTTTAGGAGAAGAGACAGAGGACAAACAGACAAATTCTTTGTCAACATTCACCACCACCCCCCCACCCCCAGAGATGTGTTGTTTTTAAGTGGCACAAGCCAATTTCCATTGAAAATAATGCCTGCATTTTCTCAGGCTCTTTTATACAGAATTTAATTCATATTTCTTCCAAATATTCACCTCAGTTTTTTTTTTTTTCTGGAAGAGTCCTCCGTGTGTGTGTGTGTGTGTGTGTGTGTGTGTGTGTGTGTGTGTGTGTATGTGTGTGTGTGCACGTATGTTTGTGGTGTATGATTATATTTCTGTTGTATTTTTGATCATACAGAATGAACATAGTATCACCATATCAAAATGTTGTACTTTAATATACACAAATAATTTATATACATACAACTTTGATTTAAAAATTAAATATTGATTAGTTTTGAAAACAGTTGGGAATTTTGGTTGAACCAGTTGAAGCTGGTGGTTTTCTGTGAGTGCCTGTGTATTACATGAAGCTGATGAACCCAGATACTAACTTTTCCATGGTAAGCCATTTTGAGAGTTTCCTTAAAATATGATGTTAAAAAAGGTTAGGAAAAAAATCCCAAACCAAGCCAAATCAAAACAACAACCACAAAAACAAATGTAAAATCCTCCCAATCATTCCAAAGCTAAGCTTGGCTCTGTTGGGATTATCAGAGATATTCTGTATCAGAAGATGTAGTTGCTCTTGTTCTTACTGGTATTTGCATGATGTATTTAATAGATTTGCAATAATGCTTTTTGCTTTATGCTCAGAATGAACTAGCTTGTGTTAGCTGCCTTTGAAGCCTCTTCACTGTGGACTCCTAATTAAAGCCAGTCATTCATTATCAGAGCTGGAAATTATAAGTTAACCAAGGCTCTATTAAGTGATGTAAGATACTAAAACATTTACTTAATAGCAAATGATGCTAATGTGAAAATATTTATGACAGTGTACACTTCACTTTATTTGGTGTCTTCTGTACATTGTTAGGGCCTGTGAGATCTTACGTTGACTGGTAAGTCTTCTGATAGCACAGTAATATCTGCCTTCATGCTAACCACTAGGGAAGAGTTAATTCATTAGAGAATTTAGACAGATGACAGTTTAATTTTTAAAACTACCAAGGGTGGTGTTGGTTGCTTCTAAGGTATTTTCTTAATAACATTTTAGAATTGAAAATACTTTTCTATAAAACAGTTAAAACAGTTCACTATAGAAAGCATATTAGGCAGTGGAGAATAATGATATTCTCCTTTAATCAACTATTTATTATCTATGCAGATGTCTATTTTTATAATTACAGCCACTGTTAGAGCTGGCATTCTAGTTGCTGCTATTTTAACACAATAGTAATTAGAACAGTAGAAAACTGTATTACCTAGGTATCACTCTCTTGTAGGATCATGCCTGTTTCAAAACTAATTATGTAACAAAACAATTTCCCCCTAATAAATGCTTCCCTGGTGGTCTTTTTATCATCAAGCTCTGAGCACATGCTTTAACTGCTCAAAGACCTGTTTTAAGTGTCCATCATTTTCTGTTGAATAGTGTTAAGAGCTCTTACTATGAATTCAAACTCTTTAGGTGATTGGTTTCTATTTCATGTCTCACTTTTCATTCTAGTGTTCCTGTTTCTTAGACCTGTCTCTGTGTCCAAATTCTATGCTATGATCTATGAGCTATGTAGTGTTCTAGGCACTTTGCATGTATGATCCAGACAGTGCTTTAAACACAATTACACTTGAAGGATTTTCATTTTTCCCTCTGCCTCTGTTGGCTTGTAACTTTTGGTTCTACATGAGCCTTAATGCTTCAGCCTGGGCTTGAGGAACAAAAGTATCAATTTGCATTGAGATTTAGATCTAATCAACCTGTGTGCCAAGAAATGTTTTTAAATTCAAGTTGATGGAGATTTTTCAACTCCACTTACCTTCCTACCTGCTCAAGAACAAAGTTCGAGTGTTTCGATTATAGAGGATAGTCACTTACAAGGGTTTGAGGAAATTGTTGATGTGGTATAGGATGAAGAAAACCAATCCCAAGTGGCTGGGCATAGAGAAAGAAAATCAAAAGACAGAAGAAGCAAGAGCTGTGAGCCTTTATTTTTCTCGATTTCAGAGTAGAATGGTGGGGATATGCAAGTAACAGTGGAAGAGATGGGGTCATTTTGGGAAGTGTTTGGCAGTGTATTTTTGCACTAACACTGTTCAGGAGTTTTTAACTAAGTATATCCAGGAGCATAGACCAGGCAAGGGGTCAGGGAACTCAACTTTCTGGTTCCTCTGTGGTGCATACTGGGTATTTACAAGCTTAACATCTCCCAGGGAAGAGCCTAGGTGTGGAGAGGTTGTAACTTCTGTGAGTAGCAAATGCTAGGACAAGGATTGCAATTAGAGATATTATTGTGGAACTTTGAAGACTGACATTTGACCACTCTGTTTAAGGGCCTTCAACTCAGGAAGCAAATTCACTTAGATTCATTATGAAAGGAACCAACAAAGTTTTGAAGCTCCCTTTTCCACACCGATACCAGGCATACTAAGCAGATACCCTAACCTGTAAACAATAGCTCCATCTTGGTGAGCCAGGGAGATAAGTTTACAACTGGAAGTGGAACATAATTTGAATTTGAAGAATTCTTTTTTCTCTTTTATAAACCATTCTTGCCAAATATTTGCTGTTTTTCTTTAGTTTCTGAATCCCCTTTGAAAATCATAAAGCTGGAAGTTGGTGAAATGAAAATATTTATGCAGTTGTAATAAACCAGTTATGTTTTATTTCAACAAATCTCAGTCTCTTAGAAGTGAAAATTTTACCTCATTCACATTTAATTACCATATTTAATTATCACAGTTAGTCTGTACCTTTCAGAACAGACTCAAGTGCAGTGTCTTGTGTGAATTGCTTCTGGGAGAAATCAATCTGGAAAACCTTGGAAAGACAATAAGAAGGAATGGGCAGGAAAAGTGAGCATGAGTGTTGGAAGCCATTTAGGACTTAAAACTTGGCAAATTCAGGTTCTGAGTAGCTGTTAGGTATCTACCCTAAACTCATCAGATGACCAGTGAGTGAGCCTGCTTAACTGCCAGAGTCTGCAACTAAGTCTGTTTCCTCACCTCTGGTGGACTTTGTTACTAGTTTGGATCATAGACTCAACAACAGGCAAAGCCTTTCCCCATCAATCTGGAGATATAGTCCAGACAATAGAGAATAGGTGGAAGATCAGGAGAGACTGTTGTTGATGCAACTTTATTTATGGAAGAAGTAGGAAGTAACGCTCTGTCCTAGATACTCCAAACACTACTCATAGCCTTCAGGTCATTCACAAGTCATTAAGAACACTTTATTTCAGTTTTTCTCAGTGCTTCCTTCAGTGAACTAGGTTGTATTATTAAAACTTTGAACTATCTAAAAAATAACTATACAATTATAAAAGCAGGCTAGCAGGTATGGACATTCTTTGTTTTAGGTACCTTGCTGAATTTTATGGTGAAATATCATGCATTTATCTGTGTAAATCATAGATGATAACTCAGAGGGTTATACGTATTTACAAAGCCCTGTATGTTTCATACTTAGCCCAGAGTTTAGCACTGACATGTCTGTCTATAATGATGCTACCTGTCATCTATGGCTGTTGGCATACCAGATTTGAAGTTCCTGACAACTTCAGAACTTCAGTTAGAGTTCCCAGAACACCGTAAGATGAAAACTATGAACTCTTCTTGAGAAATAAAATGGAATATTTCATAGTCATTTCCCCAAAAATTAAGCAGCGCTGAACAATAAGAAGAAAGTAGATTTAAATAAATATGCAACTTATGTTGTTTATTCAGACCCTGCCTGGAGAAAAATCAAAGCTTATAGTTTGTCATCTTTACTGAAATTTTGGAAAGTACCTATTCTGTAGAGAGGCCTTAATGCCAGATATACCTGTAGAAGTTTTATCTACTGGTCTTCTTTATTTATGGTGGTGGCTATAACAAGGAGGAAATGGGCAGAATTGGACTGTTTTAAAGCTAATTACAGCTTCTAATTATGGTGTTTTCTCTGGAGGTAGAGGGAATGAAAATAATAAATTTAGTGTTTCCAAGTAAAGAATATGCCCATTCTTCAATAAGTATGTGTAGCTACTTCTGGCACTGTGGTTGGAGTTCTAGGTAGACACAACCTGTGGAGCAAGAAATAATACAATCTTTTATTAAGACATAAAGAAAGTAAGTGAATAAGAAAAAAAGAAATAAATTAAAAGAATAAATATAGAAACTGAGGATTGGCTCAGCTGCTAAGAGCAAAAACTACTCATACAGAAGACCCACATTCAATTCTCAGCATGTTGTTTGGTGGCTCACCACCAACTATAACTCCAGATCCAAGGGGTCTAAAAATCTTTGGCTTAACACACAAACATAAGCATGACTATAAATGAAGTAAATCTTGAAGAAATTAAGAAGTTCAAAAACTCAGCTTTATTAATGATTGTATTTTCATATTCACAAGTAAGTTTTCATTTATCTATAAGTAACATCTTCTGATAATTCTTTCAAAACAGCTTTGTTATCTTCATCCCACCCCTATGGATTCTAATCCCAATCCAATATCTCTATCAGCTCTTTTCCTAGTTTTATGAACTTCCATTTTATTTTGGGTCATATTTAAATTTAATCAGGGCTATCTCTGTGATAATTAGATTTGAGCTATTTTATTGGAATCTAGTAAATTCCAGTATATAGACAATGACTCTTAATTGTCTTGAATCTATCAGAAGCAAGTAGTTCAACAGCAAGATATAGATATTTATAGATCTTAACTCCATACTGATTTCCCTGTTAACAGGGCCATTCTTAAAAAGACCCAGTAGAGGTATCCATGAAGGCACTTGTTTGCACTGGATGTAAAATACACAACAAATGGCCTTTCTTCATGCTTTCTAACTTTTCTTTAAATTCTGTCCATAGCCTTAGAGTGGATGACATAAGCCTGTTAGGTTGGGCTAAATCTTTATCCATAACTTATTATCGATGACATATACCATTCACTGAAAAGAGAGTCTTCTCTTATTAAGGCAGAGAGTAATATTAAGAGGGTACTTTGACTCTATAAAGTTACATAAACAAGAATATTCTGTTCCCTTTAGAGCCTATTAACTATTACTTTGTGTGTGTGATGAGGCTTATAGTATCATAAATGAATTTCCTCCCATATAACAGTATCCAAACACAATTAGAGAATAGTTGGTTACACCATAGTAATAATGTCACTACTACACAGTGGTCATTCCTTGCCTGGAAGGATTTTAGCATTGGTGGCATATGCCTTCACTCAAGAGCTAGCTTGATAACCCTGATTTGCCTTTTTATTACCTTTCCCCTTAATAATTTGTTATAATTTCTTAAAGTCAACAGGAGACAATTTGTTGTCATCATAGCACTGACAAAGAACGTTGGGTAGGAATGCTTTTAAGACTGATTCCTCATGGCCAACAGAGGTGGCACTACAGAGACATACAAGGAAAACTCATCATTCCACTCAGTGGACCTGATATCTTATTGCAAAGACAGCTTTTTATTTACATGCTCCCTTCATCTCACTGTTCCTGTCTCTTCTGACCTCAGGTGAAACTACATCCTGGGAAGGTTTTGCTTTACTCTTCCCTAAAAGGGGTGGGGGGGCATACCAAAACTCTAGATATGGTCTTTACAGGTTCTCCCTACCCTTTGTTGAGCATTTCAGCTAATGTCATTCCTGGGAGTTTCTTGCTTTCCTGGTATCCGGGACTTTCTGGTGGATACCACCAGTTCCCTATCCCCCACTGCTATACACCTCTGTTCAATTTCCTGACCCTCTATACTTCTCCCCTGTTTCCTCCTACATCTGCCTCTGCCCCCTTTTTCACTTCCCCTCCTCTCTCCTGCCTTTTACCTCCCTTAATTATTTTGTTCCCCCTCCCAAGAAGGATGGAAACTTTCACAGTTTGGTCTTCCTTCTTCTTGAGCTTTATATTTTCTGTGAATTGTATCATGGGCATTCTGAGCTTTTAAGCCTAATGTCCACTTATCAGTGATTACATACCATGTGTGTTCTTTTGTGACTGGGTTATCTCACTCAGGATGTTATTTTCCAGTTCAATCTATTTGGCTATGAATTTCATAATAGTTTTAAAGTATATTCTGGGACAATTTCTCATATTTCTCCATGATTTTATCCTTTTGACTTCCATCATTGTTTTATACAATGCATTCTAAATCTCTTTGTGGCTATTTATCTTTAATGAGTTGAATTCCTTCCTTACCATTGGAGGTTTGGGCCACAGAGGTGTTAAAATACATGTTTCTTCAAGTATTAAATGCAAGATAGAAAAGCTTAGAAAATGTGGTTGAAAGGGGTGTTTATTGGCATGTACCTGCTTCCTTTTGCTATTTTAAAGCTACAATTATTTGATCCACTTCATTTTAAATTTTGTCTTCTTCTGGAGCTTTAGCTACTGTTTTCTGACAGGGAAATCATAGCTGCTCGCGGACCAAGTTTTCAAGTCTGTCATTTTAAGGTAGGAGTCAGGCAACGTCATTTTGAACCAAGGAACTCATGACCCGAGGATCACTTCTCCAAAACATTTTGATTTTCTTCATTGCTTGGTAATTTCTATAAGTATTTCTTTTACTCTGCTCTCCTATCTTGGAGCCATCCCTTTGCCCCAGCTGGTATTCACCTTGTTTTCCCAAAAGTTATATAGATGAAGAAATGACAATCAGTGTGGGAAATATTCTCAAGCTCTATGTAATATTTTCTACTTAGGAGACATGGTATTAAACAGGTTCTGGATGTTCATGTATTAGTATATCCTTCAACTCTCATCAGAGAAGCTTCTCTCTGGCAAAGAATAAGTGACTGTGAACTGCTCAGTCCAAACTGGATATCAATAGCACAACCACTTCTCCCAAATCTTAGGGACTAATGAGGAAAAGGAAGTGGGAAGTAGAGGTGGTTAGATGTCTGTGTGGAAACATTTTCCAGATATGACAGTGCATTGGATATATGACTTCCAGTAGTGATCCCATGCAGAACACCCATGCAAGCTTATGCTAAGCAAAATTTCAGTTTAGAGAGATAAGGTAGACATGTAGACTACCACTAGCCAAGAGTTATTGGCAATTTATAGCTTCTGGAAGAGGGAGGGTCAGTTTTCTTTAAGGGTGTAGCTATTGGTAGGTTATAAAGCTTCAGTGGAAGGACACACATCCAAGAGTATGTAGGTAGCATAAATGATACTTGGTGAGTTTTTAAAAGGCTCAAAAATAGGGTGGGTAAGAAATGAAGGTTGGGTTTGGGAGGAGTTGAGAGAGGTGAGTGAATATGAAATTTTTGAAGAACTAGTAAAAATAAAAAAGTATGTGTGTATGTATGTGTGTGTATGTGTGTGCATATGTGTATGTGTATGTGTGTGCAATAACATGATAGTGTCCACATGGATGATAGAGGTTTAGCTTTAGGCAATATGGTGTTGGTATACAAACACAAATGACAACAACTGTATTTTAAGATTCTGATGAACAGGCTAGTCCCACAACACCCAGAAGAAGCTCCACACCCAGGCTCTCTAACATGCCCACTATCATAGGATCAGAGGTGAGGAGGATATACCATCTGTCCCAACACTGGGAATTACTGGGACTAGCAGAATCCAGGCATACAGGAACTCCATCCAACGACTGGCACGGGTTTCTTCCTGTCTAAAAGGCCCAGAATCACAGGATCATAGGATCCTAGAATCTCAGGGGCTTGGACACACCAGGATCACAGGGTCCCAGAGGCAGCTTGACTCCCAGGAGCTTGGACATACTCAGGATCTCAGGATCATAGAATCATAGGATCACAGGATCTGAGAATCAGAGGATCACAGAGACCACTTGACTCTGAGGAGTTCTGAAACAACCAGGATCACAGAAAGGAAAGGCTACAGTCACATGTAGTGACGACAGACAACACTAGAGACAGCCAGATGAGGGGAGGCAAGCATAAGAACAATACCCTTACCAATAGTCACATATAATATAAAATAGTTTGGTGTGACTCTAACTCAACAAGTGAAAGATCTGTAGGATAAGAACTTCAAGTATCTGAAGAAACAAATTGAAGATCTCCAAAGATGGAAAGATCTCCCATGATCATGGATTGGCAGGATTAATATACTAAAAATGGCCATCTTGCTGAAAGCAATCTACAGATTCAATGCAATTCTCATCAAAATCCCAACTCATTTCTTCATAGAGTTAAAAAAAGCAATTTGCAAATTCATAACAAAAAACCCAGGATAGCAAAAACTATTCTCAACAATAAAAGAACTTCTGGCTGAATCACCATCCCTGACCTCAAGCTATACTATAGAACAATAGTGGTAAAAACTACATGGTAAGGATACAGTAACATGTATGTAGATCAATGGAATAGAAATGAAGACGTCAAAATGAACTCACACATCTATGGCCACTTGATCTTTGACAAAGGACCCAAAACCATCTAGTTCGAAATAGACAGCATTTTCAACGAATGGTGCTGGTTCAAGTCCCTGAAGTTAGCATGTAGAAGAATGCAAATCCATTCATTTTATGTCCTTGAACAAAGCTCAATTCTAAATGGATCAAGGACCTCCACATAAAACCAGATACACTGAAACTAACAGAAAAGCAAGTGGGGAAGAGCCTCAAGCACATGGGCACAGGGGAAAATTTCCTGAACAGAATACCAATGGCTTATGTTCTAAGATCAAGAATGGATAAATGGAACCTCATAAATTTGTTAAGCTTCTGTGAGGCAAATGACTGTCAATAGGACAAAATAGCAACCAACAGATTTGGAAATGATCTTTAACAACCCTATATCCAATAGAGGACTGATATCCACTATCCACAAAGAACTCAGGAAGTTGAACTCCAGAGAATCAAATAACTCTATTAATAAATGGGGAACAGAGCTAAACAAAGAATTTTCAACTGAGAAATACTGAATGGCTGTGAAGCCCCTAGAGAAATATGCAACATCCTTAGTCATCAGGGAAATGCAAATCAAAACAAACCTGAGATTCCACCTCATACCAGTCATAATGGTGGAGATAAAAAACTCAGGTGATAGCAGATGCTGGCAAGAATGTGGAGAAAGAAGAACATTCCTCCATTGCTGGTGGGATTGCAAGCTGGTAAAACCACTCTGGAAATCAATATGGTGGCTTCTCAGAAAATTGGACATAGTACTACCTGAGGACCCAGCTATACCACTTCTGGGTATATACCCAGAAGATGCTCCAATGTATAATAAGGACACATGCTCCACTATGTTCATAGCAGTCTTATTTATAATAGCCAGAAGCTGGAAAGAACCCAGATGTCCTTCAACAGAAGAATGGATAGAGATAATGTGCAATATTTATACAATGGAATACTACTCAGCTATCAAAAACAATGAATTCATGAAATTCTTAGGCAAATGGATGGAACTAGAAAATATCATCCTGGGTGACACAACACAATCACAAAAGAATACACAAAGGCCTAATATCCATTTATCAGAGATAATGGATATTAAGGCAGAAGTTCAGAATACCCAAGATACAATTCACAGACCACATGAAGCTCAAGAAGAAGGAAGACCAAAGTGTGGATTCTTTGGTCCTACTTAGAACATGGACCAAAATATTCATGGGAGGAGATACAGAGATAAAGTGTAGAGCAGAGATGAAAAGAAAGGTCATATAGAGACTGCCCCACCTAGAGATCCATCCCATATGTATAGTTACCAAGTTCAGACAGTATTGTGGATGCCAACAAGTGCTTGATGACAGGAGCCTGATATAGCTCTCTCCAGAGAGGTTCTTCCAGTGCTTGACAAATATAGAGGTAGATGGCTTCAGTCAACCATTGGACTGAGCACTGGGTCCAGGATGGAGCAGCTAGAGAAAGGACCCAAAGAACTCAAGGGGCTTGCAGCTCCATAGGATGAACAACAGTATGAACCAGCCAGTATACCTAGTATGGCCAGGGACTAATCCACCAACCAAAGAGTACACATCAAGGGACCCATGGCTCCAGCCACATATATAGCAGAGGATAGCCTTATTGGACATCAATGAGAGGAGAGGCCGTTGGTCCTGTGAAGGCTCAATACCCTAGTGTAGGGTAATGCCTGGATAGAGAAGTGAGTGTGGTTGTGTTGGTGAGTAGAGGGAAGGGGATTGGGGGGTTTTGGAGGGGGAAGGAGGAAAGGGATTTAAAATGTAAAAAAAGAAAATATCTAATAGCAAAAAGATTCTGTTGAACAGATATTTAGGGCAAAGGATATCATTTAACCTTCTGCATTATTTTTATTAATATGCTCAAATTTTTTGATATATTATTTACCTATTGTTAATTTAAAATTCCCTGTCCTTTTGTTTAGGATGTTTTCTGTGTAGCATTAGAAATAAAACAGCTTCAGTGGGAGAAAAGGATCACAAACAATTACAGACAGCTGACAGAGAATTATAGGGGAAGGATAAGGCAGCTAATGGGAACCCTGAGGATACAGGAGGGAGAAGTAACAGAGAGGCAAGAAGCCAGAGATGCAATGGATCAAAAAGCTCTCAGTCAGCTCCTTTTAGTGAGCTGAAGTCCGCTGACTCAATTAGCTTTTCTTCTGCACTGTGACCACATCTGGTTGAGATCACATCTGTTGGATAAGCAAATGTAGTTGATGTGGCAGATATGGCTCTGGTAAAAGAGAATCTCTGATGGACTAAAGAGAAATAAGCAAGTAAAAATATAAATACCAAGGGGACTCAGCAGCAGCAGAATTAGTGTCCATTTCAGTGGACTTCTGTCTGCTGAGCTATGCGTGGGCTGATATTCACCCTTCCATGCCTCCTGTCTTCACATGCAGCAACCCCATGTAAGCTTCAGGGAGTGTAGGGGTATTGTTGGACTCAGACCTTTCAGGTGCTGTTTTTATGAGGCATCCCCAAGCTCCTGTTGTCTCTCCCCCTTCCAAATACTTCTAGGAATCATTGACAGGCCACCTATGCTTCTCACAAGAAGCTATACCCTTTCCTTTCCTGTGGTGGTTTGAATGAGGATGCCCCATGGGAATATATGTTTGAATACATTGTCCCCATTTGGAAATATTTGGGAAAGATTAGGAGGTGTGGCATTGTTGAAGGGATGTGTGTCATTGCAATATCCACTCTCTGCGTCCTGCTTGTGAACTAACATATGATATCTCAGCTGTTCTTTCACTCATGTTTTTGCTCATCTAACATGGATCCTCTGGAACAATATATTGGTTATTTTATAAGTTGCTTTGGTCAAGGTATTTTGTCACAGCAATAGAAAAGAAAGTATGATACTTTCCTTCCTCATGGGACTGGGGCAGCTTGTTTATGGTCGCACTTTAACCAGCACCACTCCTCTCTCCAAATTCTCTGTGACTATCATCTAAGTCACACAGCTGAGGTCACATATTAACTAAGCCTGCTTCATCCTGACCTATAGTCCCATCATTTCCCAAAAAAATCTTGAAGAATAGAGATGTCATTTGTCTTGTGGGTCTGAGTCTCTTCTATTAGAATCCCTGCTGTGGTTGCTATTATTAAATGCATTTGGCTGAAAAAAGCAATCCTCTGGTCTTCCCTATTTCTTTCTTGCCTCAAATCTAATCCTCATGAGGCTTCAGATGGAATAAAAACTCTGGGAATTAGACTAGAAGCTGTTACTATTACATTTATTCTGGTAAAACTAAATCAAAACAAAACATTTTTTTCTTGTCTGTGGCTTTGTTAATACTCATTCTTAAAACTGATGTGCTAATTTATTTGAGAACTTTCCAGATAGCCCACAGTCTAGATTATTCTGTATGTATTGGTAACTCCCCAGTAAAACTATTGTGAAAATTTGGAAGCCAAACTCAAGTCCGAAAGACTTGAAATGTTTTCAGTTTGCTCAGAAAATGAGTACACTTAAATTTGGACATAAGGAAGGGGTAACTGTTAAAAATGGGGACCACTAAAATGAAGCAAAGTGCTTTGAATAGGAGTAATAGGTAAGATATTTTGAGTATATTTAAGGAATCTTCCAGCTCCCACTAACAGCTAACTAAAAAGTATAAAGTATTAAGCATGTTTGAAAGGTTTTATTTTGAGAAGAGTATTCTAGAGTACCCCTTTTGACAGGAAGTCTTTCTCTGCACTTAGCTCTCCAGATCACTACATTTATAGTCCAAGATGGCCCCCTGGTTAATGCTGAAGGTCACAAGAAAAAAAAAAAAAAACAACAACAACATCCATACATTATCGTGTTTCAGGCAAACAAAAGGGAAGAATTGTAGCATTATGGGGATTTACACTCAGATTTTCAAGGAAAGCCTGGGGGCCAGGAGATGTTTAGCATGACCAGTTTCCCTGGCAGTGTCTAAGAAGACTGTGTGAATCTTTGAAGGTGAAGATGCATCAGAGATCTGAAGAAATTAGAGATCCAAGGATTAGGTCTAGATTTTACAGAGCAGAGTGTAACTGTCAGGAGTTACATTGAATGGTTTACCCTAAAGGAAAGCTGGGGATGAAATAGAATGGACTTGCAAAATGAGGAGCCAAGACAAGTTTTCTGGTCAAGGCTCAAATCCCTTCCCCCAAAGGTTGGAAACTTTTGAAACCAGTCCTTGCTCAGCAGGTGGCTAGTGCCTCTCAGGAAACTGCAGGTCCATGAAGAACAATGGGGTAGAGCTCCACCCTAGGTGGGAACTAGTGGCTAGCATCTATGTCTGAAATTCCTGCTCAAAGGCACAGGGATGGGGTGGGGGTGGGAGCGCACAGCAGAGTCGTAGGTCTTGAACATAGGCAGTGGACAAAGTGAGCACAAGGAATAGGCCTAATGGACTGAAGATGGTGAGGACAATAGGAGAACCATCTGAGAACTCTGAGACCTCATCATGTGCCCCATCTACTTGCTGGACACACAATTGGGGGATTTAATGTTGATCTAAAGAATTTTGGTCTTGCTTTGACCCTACCTGTCCTTATTTTCATCATTTTTCTCCCATTCACAATGGAAATGTAAACTTTCTGAGACTATATAATGGAAGTATATTATTTTCTTTTTCACTTTATAGACTCACAGCTGGTAATTTGCCTCAAGTACCAGGAGATTTTGAGTTTGAACTTTTGAACAATGCTGGTGACTTAAGAGCTTAGGGGATATTGGAAATGGGAAAAGGCATTTATTATGATACAGCTGTTGGTCAAAGGCAGAAAATGACAGTTTGAATAGTTCCCTAGTTAATGCAGCTATTGTGAGAAATATTAGAAACTTTAAGGGCTGGGGTCCAGCTATAGGAAACAGGTTACTGGGGTATGTCCCATGTGCCTTCATGTAACAATTTTGTATCATGTATGACATAAGGTGAGCAGCTTTGCCCAATTTTCCAATCCCACCATGATACAGTCTCTCACTGTGAGCCTCAAACAACAAAGTCAGGGACCATGGACTCTGAACCTCTGGTTCGTGACTAAACCATGTCTTTCCTCTTTTAATTTGCTTTTTAAATATTTTGATACATGAATGGAAACCTCACTTGGATTTGCTAACCTAATATATATTATTATAGAAGATAAATTAAAATAGTAGTGGTCAGAAATGCACATAGGTCAATGAATGAATTATAGGCATCAGAGGCAGTTATTTGCTAGGCAAAGCCAGTTATTTTATTTAAGGTATTGGACTGATCACACTTATATAATGGATCAATCCTACAATAGTTTGTTGAGTTTTGCCCCGACCCGCAGGACTCAGTTATTCGTGGGTCCGAGGAGGATCCAGCCTAGAAGCAGAACGGATGAGACATGAGAGCGAGACCAAGCGAAATCTTTGTTAAGGTCTGTTTATTGTAACAAAGGTAGGGGGTTTTAAAGAGTAAAGTGAGGGAACAAAGAAAGGTGATAAATCTGAAACAGTCAGGTGAAACATTCTCGGAATGCGAGGGTAAGGGAGATTGGGCAAAGGTCAGTTTTCTGATAACCAGTTCCCGCATGAAGCTCCAGTGAGTAAATATTTGGTCGGTTTACTGCTTAGCCTGTTCCTGGAACAGCTGGTGGAGAAGAATGCTGAATCTGTTGCATATCTGACTTAAGAGCATCTGTAAGATGGTAGCACTCCAGCCCCTTAATTTTAGGCATTGTCTCCAACAAAGTTTATAGATCTGGGATTTTTATTTTCTCAGTCTACATTGACTGATCATTTCTTTAATTTCTCTTAGTCTTGCCTGTTCTTTTAGAGTTGAGAGTTAGGGAGAGACAATGCATTCTAAAAATACATGTTAAAAGTCCTGCTAAGGAACATGCACAGTGAACAGGCATATGAAGAGAGGTGACATGTATCTAGGGAAGAATCTGGAGAAGAATAACCATCCATGTAAGATAACAGAGAAAAACAACAAAGGAAGCATGGGGAAGAGGCACCCTGGCTAAAGTAACAGTATGGGGGCATTTGTCAACATGGCCACGCGGTAACCTAAATGACAATCACAAAACTGCACATGAGGAAAGCATGTTCCTTCACACCACAGAGATGGCATGTAGAAGTGCTGGAGCAGGCACTCATTTCAATGCTCTGCAGATTTGCTTTTACATTCCCCAATGTTCTTCCTACATCTCAATATGGCTAGCAAAGATAGGGGATCAAAGAATGTGACCAGAAAAGACTTTTTGGCTAAAGAATGGGAGCGATAGATCAAATTCCAAAGCCAGCCCCGCAATACCCAGAGGAACCTCCTCTCCCAGGCACTCTAACATGTCCAGGATAATTATAGGTGGGGAGGACTCAATATCTGTCCTAAAACCACTGGGAGGAAATGGGACCAGTGGGACCCAGGGACACAGGAACTCTGCCTGACCAGTAGCACCGGTTCCTTCCAGCCTGGGCTGGTTTACATTGGGAGTGAACTCCCCAGCCAACCCAGCAACACCCAGAGGATTCTGTGCTCCCAGGCACTCTAATATGCACAGGACCCCAGGATACCAGGAGCTTGGTCACACCAAGATCCCAGGGCCACAGAGGCAGCTTGACTCTCAGGAGCTCAGACACACCCAGGATCTCACGATCACAGGATCCCTGAATTACAGGACCACAGAGATAGCTGGATTCTGGGGAGTTCTGACACAACAAGGATCACAGGAAGGACAGGCTACAGTCACATGTAGTGAGGGCAGGTAGCATTAGAGATAATCAGATGGTGGGAGGCAAGCATAAGAACATAAGCAACAGAAATCAAGATGACATAGCATCGACAGAACCCAATTACCCCACCATAGCAAGTCCTGGATAGACCATCACACTGGAAAAGCAAGATTCAGATCTAAAATCACTTCTCATTATGATGATAAATGACTTTAAGAAGGACATAAGTAACTCCCTTAAAGAAATATTGGAAAACACAGGTAAACCGGTAGAAGCCCATAGAAAGGAAACACAAAAATACCTTAAACAATTACAGGAAAACACAATGATACAGGTGATGGAAACAAACAAAACCATCCAAGATCTAAAAGTAGAAATAGGAACAAAAAAGAAATCACAAAGGGAGACAACCCTGGAGTTAGAAAACCTAGGAAGGAGATCAGGAATCACAGATGCAAGTATCACCAACAGAACACACGAGATAGAAGAGAGAATCCCAGGTGCAGAAGATAACATAGAAAACATAGACACAACAGTCAAAGAAAATGCAAAATGCAAAAAGCTCCTAACCCAAATCATACAGGAAATCCAGGACACAATGAAAAGACCAAACCTAAGAATAATAGTTATAGAAGAAAGTGAAGATTCCTAGGTTAAAGGGCTAGTAAATATCTTCAACAAAATGATAAAAGAAAACTTCCCTAACCTAAAGTAAGATGCCTATGAACATACAAGAGGGCTACAGAACTCCAAATAGATTGGACCAGAAAAGAAATTCCTCCTGTCATATATAATCAAAACATCAAATGAACCAAACAAAGAAAGAATATTAAAAGCAGTAAGGGAAAAAGGTCAAGTAACATATAAAGGCAGAGCTACCAGAATTATACCAGACTTCTCACCAGAAACTATGAAAGTTAGAAGATCCTGGGCAGATGTCATACAGATCCTAAAAGAACATAAAGGCCAGTCCAGATTGCTACAACCAGTAAAAGAGTCTCAATTATTATAGATGGAGAAAATAAGATATTCCATGACAAAACCAAATTTATACAATATCTTTCTACAAACCCAACTGCACAAAGGTTAATTGATGGAAAATACCGAGACAAGGAGTGAAACTACACCCTAGAAAAAGCAAGAAGGTGACCTTTCAACAAACCCAAAAGAAGATAAACATGCAAACATAATTCCACTTCTAACAACAAAAATAAAAGGAAGTAACAATCCCTTTTCCTTATTGTGTCTTAACATCAGTGAACTCGTTGCCCCCAAAATAATATAGAAACTAACAGAATGGATATATAATCAGGACCCAATATTTTCCTGCATTCAGGAAACACACCTCAGTGACAAAGACAGCCACTACCTCAGAGTAAAAGATTGGAAAACAATTTTCCAAACAATTGGTCTGAAAAAACAAGCTGGATAAGCCATTCTAATATAGAATAAAATCAACTTTCAAATAAAAGTTTTCAAAAAAGATATGGACACTTCATACTGGTAAAAAGAAAAATCTACCTAGATGAACTCTGAATTCTGAACATGTATGCTCCAAATGTAAGGACACCCACCTTTATAAAAGAAACTTACTAAAGGTTCAAGCACACATCACACCGCTCACAATAATAGTGGGAGATTTCAACACCCCACTCTCAGCAATGGACAGAACATGGAAACAGAAACTGAAGAGAGACACAGTGAAACTAACTAAAGTAATGAACCAAATGGGTCTAACAGATATTTATAGAACATTTCATCCTAAAACAAAAGAATATACATTCTCCTCAGCACCCCATGGTACCTTCTCCAAAACTGACTATATAATTGGATACAAAACAGGCCTCAACAGATAGAAGATTGAAATAATCCTATGCACACCATCATATTACTACAGTCTAAGGCTGGTCTTAAATTCCAACAAAAAGAATGGAAAACATACATTCACATGGATGATGATCAACACTCTACTCAATGATAACTAGGTCAAGGAAGAAATAAATTAAATACTTTTTAGAATTTAATGAAAATGAAGGCACATCATACCAAAACTTATGGGACATAATGAAAGCAGTGGTAAGAGGAAGACTCATAGCTCTAAGTGCCTCCAAAAATAAACTGCAGAGAGCTCACACTAGCAGCTTGACAGCAAATACAAAAAGAAGCAAATACACCCAAGAGGAGAAGATGGCAGGAAATAATTGAACTCAGGGATTAAATCAACCAAATAGAAACAAAAAGAACTACTCAAAGAATCAATAAAACTAGGAGCTGGTTCTTTGAGAAAATCAACATGATTGATCAACCTTTAACAAGACTAACCAGAGGGCACAGAGACAGTACCAAAATTAATAAGGTCAGAAATGAAAAGGGGGACATAACAACAGAAACTGGAAATTCAAAAATCATCAGAACCTACTACAAAACATATACTCAACAAAGTTGGAAAATCTGGATGAAATGGATAATTTTCTAGATACATACCACGTGCCAAAGTTAAAACATGATCAGATAAACCATCTAAACAGTCCCATAACCCCTGAAAAAAATAGAAGCAGTCATTAATATTTTCTCAACCAAAAAAGCCTGGGACCAAATGGGTTTAGTAGAGAATTCTATCAGACCTTCAAGAAGATCTAATACTAATACTCTTCATACTATTCCACAAAATAAGAAACAGAAGAAACACTACACAATTCATTCTATGAAGTCACAAATGTACTTATACAAAAACCTAACAATGACCAAAGAAAGAGAACTTCAGACCAATTTCCCTTATGAGCATTGATGCAAGAATACTCAATAAAATTCTTGCCAACCATATCTAAGAATGCATCAAAATGATCATTCACCACAATGAAGTATGCCTCATCCCAGTCATGCAGCGATGGTTCAATATACAGAAATCCATCAACGTAATCCACTACAAAAAAGAAAAAAAAAAAAAAACCTCAAAGAAAAAACATCATGATCATCTCATTAGAGGCTGAGAAAACATTTGACAATATTCAGCATCCCTTCTTGTTAAAAGTCTTAGAACGATCAGGAATTCAAGGACCAAACCTAAACAGTAAAAGCAATATACAGAAAACCACTAGCTAACATCAAACTAAGTGGAGAGAACCTTGAAGCAATCCCACAAAAATCAGGTGCCAGGAGCCATTCTCACATAAAACTCAAAACCTCCTCCTTTCAACCATCTTACAAGCTTAAGCCTGCTTTTAGAAGGAAAAATACTAGCTCTCAGGTTAGGCAAATAGCAAGGTGGTCAGCACATACAGAGCTCACCTGAGTTGGTTAGAACAAACAGAGCTCACCTACAGTTAGGTTAAAATAGCAATCTCTTTCCACTTCACCTCCTTATGATTATTTTAGCTTGCCAGCTTCCTTGAAATCCAGCCAGTTTTGTCATGAGATTCTGAGAGACTACTTCCTGGAGACAATGTTTAGAGACAATGCTTGCCCCATGAGAGACTGTTCCCCAGAGACAATGTTTGCCCCTTCATACTCCCTCCCTACATCCTGCTTGCTTTCCCTTTTATTGTGGTGTGTAAAACAATAAAATTTGACAGCTTGATCAGAATCTTGCTGCCCATCTCTTGTGTCTCTTGTCTCCCATTTTCCCCTAGGTGGTGCAGGGAACCCCATTGACTGTCCTGCGGGTTGGAACAATCAGGGACTAGACAAGGCTGCCCACTCTCTCCCTATCTATTCAATATAGTCCTTGAAGTTCTAGCTAGAGCAATTAGACAAAAAAGGATGTCAGAGGGATACAAATTGGAAAGGAAGAAGTCAAATTAGCACTATTTGCAGATGATATTATCTTATAATTGAGTGACCCCAAAAATTCCACCTGAGAACTCCTAAACCTGATAAACACGTTCAGCAAAGTGGCTGAATATAAAATTATCTCTAACAAATCAGTAGTCTTTCTCTTCAGAGACAAAGAGATTGAGAAAGAAATTAGGGAAACAATACCCTTCACAATAGTCACAAATAATGTTATATATTTAGGTGTGATTCTAACCGAGCAAGTGAAAGATCTATATGACATGAACTTCAAGTTTCTGAAGGAAGAAATCCAGGAAGATATCAGAAGATGGAAAGATCTTCCATGCCCATGGATTGGCAAGATTAATATAGCAAATTTGACCATCTTGCCTAAAGCAATCTATAGATTCAATGCAATCCCCATCACAATTCCCATTCAATACTTCATAGAGTTAGAAAGAGCAATTTGAAAACTCGTTTGGAATAACAAAAACCTAGGATAGCAAAAAAATATTCTCAACAATTAAAGAACTTCTAGCTGTATCACTCTCCATGACTTCAAGCTGTATTACAGAGCAATAGTGACAAAAACTGTATGTTATTGGTACAGAGACAGGCAGGAAGATCAATGGAATAGAACTGAAGACCTAGAAATGAACCCACACGTCTATGGTCACTTGATATTTGACAAAGGAGCCAAAATCTTCCAGTGGAAAAAAGACAGCATTTTTAACAAATGGTACTGGCTCAACTGGTGGTCAGCATGTAGAAAAATGCAAATCAACCCATTCTTATCTCTTGTACAAAGCTCAAATCCAGTTGGATCAGGACCTCCACATACAACCAGATACACTGACACTCATAGAGGAGAAAGTGGGGAAGAGCCTTGAGCACATGGGCACAGGAGAAAATTTCCTGAACAGAATTCCAATGGCTTATGCTCTAAGATCAACAATCGACAAATGGGACCTCATAAATTTGCTTCTGTAATGCAAAGGATACTGTCAACAGAACAAAATGGCAACCAACAGTTTGGGAAAAGATCTTGACCAATTCTACATCCAATAGAGGACTGATATCCATTACATACAAAGAATTCAAGAAGTTGGACTACAGAGAATTAAATAACCCTATTAAAAAACAGGGAACATGTAATAAGGATACATGCTCCACTATGTTCATAGCAGCCCTATTTATAATAGCCAGAAGCTGGAAAGAACCCAGATGTCCCTCAATGGAGGAATGGATACAGAAAATGTGGTATATATACACAATGGAGTACTATGCAGCCATTAAAAACAATGAATTCATGAAATTATTAGACAATTGGATAGAACTGGAGAATATCATCCTGAGTGAGGTAACCCAATTGCAAAAGAACACTCATGGTATGCACTCACTGATAAATGGATATTAGCCTAGAAGCTTGGAATACCCAAGACACAATTCACATATCAAATAAAGCCCAAGAAGAAGGAAGGAGAGGCCCCTGGTTCTGGAAAAACTCAGTGCAGCAGTGTAGGGGAATAACAGGGCAGGGAAGCAAGAAGGGGTGGATTGGAGAACAGGGGGAGGGAAGAGGGCCTTTGGGACTTTTGGGGAGGGGGGATTCAGGAAAGGGGAAATCATTTGAAATGTAAATAAAGAATATATCAAATAAAAAAAGAAAAAATGGGGAACATAGCTAAACAAAGAATTTTCAACTGAAGAATACCAAATGGCTGAGAAGCACCTAAAGAAATGTTCAAAATCCTCAGTTATTAGGGAAATGCAAATCAAAAGAACCCTGAGATTCCACCTCACACCAATCAGAATAGCTAAAATAAAAAAAAACTCAGGTGACAGCAGATTCTGGTGAGGTAGTGGAGAAATAGGAACTCTCCTCCATTGCTTTTGAGATTGCAAGCTGGTACAACCACTCTGGAAATCAGTATAGTGGCTCCTCAGAAAATTGGACCTGAGGACCCAGCTATACCACTCCTGGGCATATACCCAGAATATGCTTCAACATGTAATAAGGATACATGCTTCACTATTTTCTTATCAGCCTTGTTTATAATATCCAGCAGCTGGAAAGAACCCAGTTGTCCTTCAACAGAAGCATGGATACAGATAATGTGGTGTATTTACACAATGGGGTAGTACTATTCAGCTATTTAGAATGATGAATTCATGAAATTCTTAGGGAAATGGTTGGAACTAGAAAATATCATCCTGAGTAAGGTAACCAAATCACAAAAGAACACACATGGTATGCACTGGATATTAGCCCAGAAGTTCTGAATGCCCAAGATCACATGCCCAAGATGACAAGACCACATGAATCTCAAGAAAAAGGAAGCCCAAAGTGTGGGGTTTTTGGTTCTTCTGAGAACGGAAACAAAATACTCATAGGAGCAAATGTGTAGATAAAGTGTAGAGCAGAGACTGAAGCAAAGGCCATACAGAGACTGTCCCACCTGGGAATTCATCCCACATACAGTCACTACACCCTGACACTATCATGGATGCTATGAAATGCTTGCTGAAAGGTGCCTGATATGACTGTCTCTTGAGAGGCCCTGCCAGAGCCTTACAAATACAGAGGCAGATTCTAGCAGCCAACCACTGAATTGAGTGCAGGGTTGCCAGTGGAGGAGTTAGAGAAAGAACTAATGGAGCTGAAGGGGTTTGCAACCTCGTAGGAAGAACAATATTAACCAACAAGATCCCCCAGAACTCCCAGGGACTAAGCCATCAACCAAAGGCTACACATTGCTCCATCTGCATATGTAGCAAAGGACGGCCTTGTCAGGCATCAATAGGTGGAGAGGTCCTTGGTCCTATGAAGGCTTTATAGATGTCACTCTGTAGGAGAATAGAGGCCAGGGAGATGGGAGGTGGTGTGTGGAGTTATACCCTCACAGAAGTAGGGAGGGGGAGGATGGGATAGGGCTTATCAGGGTGGGTGGGAAACTGCGAAAGGGGATAAAATTTGAAATGTAAATCCAGAATATATCCAATTAAAAAAAAGAAAAAAAAAAGAACAATGGGGGAGAAAGGAATTGAGCTATTTCTAGGAGTAATTTAAGACAGACAGAATTGGAAGAAATAAAGTCAATAGAAGATACAAGGAGATGGGATGCAAAATATATTCTGTGTGAATCATGGTGCAGCTGAATGTGTAGCTCCTCATAGTATTTCATTTTGAAAATATTATTGCAGCTATGAAAATAATGTCTCAGCCATCTTTTTCTAACCCATATATGAATTGAAAGATAAGGTTTAGCAGTCAGTGGGTGGAAGTCAAGCTGGGCTGTGTGAAGGATTTGATGGATTTAGAAAGCAGATCAGTGACAGAAGGTCATGTAGAGTGGTGACATTCTCTGACAAGTTTGGGAGGAGCACAAGGTATAAGAGCAGTGGAGAGTCTATGACAAATTAAGAATTGTAATTTTTCAGTGAGAAATTGGAAGGTACCACAAGAGGTTGCATAGGGAAAAGGTTTTGTAATTTTACTTTCATAGAATCACTGTGGGTTTTTTTTTTTTTTTTTTTGTGGAAAAGAGATTGGAAGGAGTTGGTATGATGAATAGACAGGTGGGAGGTCATGGAAGTAATCTGGGTAAGGAAATTGATAGTTTGAAGTAAGGTAATGGCTGTAAGGATAGAAGCCACACAAATTAAAGAGAAGCATACAAGTGGAATTGGTTGGTTTGGGGATGAATTGGATGACAGTTTGCAGGATGTGGAGTGAGGTTCAATACTTGAGGATAACTATGAGGGAGGGTTTTTCAGAGTCAGCAGAAAAACAGAGCCCTCATTTCAAAGGGGAACAGAGTTATCTGGAGCCAAGTGTGTGTGACTGTGGTCATGGAACACCAAAGGAGAATACTCTGAATTAAAAATCCCAATGTGGTAACAGTTTGGTGAATTTTTTACGGATTCAAGCCACTTTTCAAATACATTGAAGGAAGTATTAAATGGATGGCCACAGTGAAATGTCATAGGCTGCAGCTCTGTCTGATGGCCTCTTAGCCCTGTGCTTGGTGGAGACTTGGATTTTACTAGTACATCTCAAAAGATTTTCCTTCTTCGTCACAAGATTTTAGATCGGCCAAGAAGGTGGGCAAGGAATGTCCATTTAGGGGACAAAGGTAAGTGTAATTATACTCTAGGACCTTCAACATTCCAACCTCACACAATAACTGAAGCTTACATATTCTGTTCACAGTAGTTAGGTTCACATTACTATCACCTTGTATCCAATACCCATGTTCCTTTCCACCAGAAAAGACCATAAGTCTGATTTAGGATATGTAACAGTAACCTATTTAACTTCTGAAAGCCTTTGAAATTCAGGAGACCTCTCTTGTTATATATTGCCTTATGGACTTGTATTTTTGATACCTGCTTTGACTTTTGACTCAACTAGTCCTGCAGGAGATTTTGCAATAGATGGCTGAGATTGTGTCAAATTGATAAGAAACTAAACAGGGTGAGGAGCAAAGCAGGAAAAATAATCCCATTTGTGCATGTCCAGCTTGAATAATAATAATAAAAATCAACACATGAAGATGTAAGTGGAATCCTTTGAATGTATGAATAAGAATCCACATCTGTATTGATCAGGCTCTGGCAG
Organism: Apodemus speciosus; assembly: GCA_002335545.1. Classification (NCBI taxonomy): domain Eukaryota; kingdom Metazoa; phylum Chordata; class Mammalia; order Rodentia; family Muridae; genus Apodemus; species Apodemus speciosus. The sequence continues at coordinate 358,766 of BDUI01000083.1, forward strand.
AGCTCCTCAGGGGACAGCTATACCAGGCTCCTATCAGCAAGTGCTTCTTGACATCAGCAACATTGTCTGGGTTTGGTGTCTGCATATGGGATAGATCCCTAGGTAGACCAGTCTCTGGATGGCCTTTTCTTCAGTTTCTGCTCCACTCTTTGTCCCTGCATTTCCTTTAGACAGGAGCAATTCTGTGTTAAAACTTTTGAGATGGGTGGGTGGCCCCATCTCTCAACCTAGGGCTGTGCCTAACCACAGGATATGGTGTCTGCAGGTTCTCTCTCCCCCTTGTTGACTATTTCTGCTAATATCTTCCCCGTTGGGTCCTGAGAACTTCTGCTTCTTTTAGCACAGGCAGTAAAAAATAGTCAGTTTATGAGAAAAGCATAGGGAATGATATTTTGTACACAATACCCATAGTTGCCTAAATGCAGATTTCTTGCTCATGTTTAGTCATCTGAGAGTTTGGGCTGATGTCTTAGAGACCAATCTTTGGAACTTCCTCCCAAAGGAGTCTCAAACTTTACACAAATTTGCTTCTTCTTTTTTTTTCTCATGTAAATTTTCAATTTTATTAGAAAATGTTTGTAATTCCCCTTTTAATTAATTTAGTAATTCTATTTTTTTGTACATGCTTCTTTTTTTTCTTTTTTTTATTGGATATATTCTTTATTTACATTTCATTTCCCTTTTTCCTGGTTTCCTCGCCCACCCCAATGTCCCATATGTCTTTTTACCTCTCCTCCCCCCCCATCCCCCTATTCACCCCTTCCCACATCCCTGTTTTTGTATTCTCCTACACTGCTGCAATGGGTCTTTCCAGAACCTGGGTCCACTCTTTCCTTC
>BDUI01000083.1:364022-386534 GCA_002335545.1 Apodemus speciosus
AGACCCCGAGCGAGTTGGTGTCCACTCAGGTCGGTGACCACTTGCAGCTCTGAGCTGAGGCAAGATGGCGGAGACCGGGTTCTCTCAGCTCTGGATGTGGGTAAGAGCCCGGCAGCGCAGCTGCCGTTGGACCTGGCCTCTGCCCCGCCCCTGTACCTGGTCTCTGCTGTTAGTAGACTAGGTTGCCCTGAGGCAACGTGGCTGTCCTGCCTGGGATCCGGGCACAGGCTGCACAGATCTCAGGGCGAGTTGGTAGCCGGGCAGGTGAGCTCCGCGACCACCCACCGTTCCGATCTGATCCGATGCAAGGTGTCTGCCTGGATCAAGGACCCGGGCCAGAGTACCCAGACCCCGAGCAAGTTGGTGTCCGCTCTGGTAGGCGACMGCTTGCAGCTCTGAGCTGAGGCAAGATGGCGGAGCCAAATTTGCTTCTTCTATAGGAGAGGGATGCCTAGCAGGAATGTCTGTAATGACAGAAATGGTCCACATATTCGCTGTTCTAAAGGAAGTTGCCAGCAGTTGGAGAATCTGAATATCTGAAATGTGGTGAGTGAAGTCGAGTAGCTGATTATAAAAGTTAACCCATCAATATTTGCACAGAAATAAATATAGCACGTGTATTTTCTGATACATTTGAAGATAGAGTTTCAGAAGAAATGATTATGAAATTACTGTTTAGCTTTATACCTCCTCAGTGCATTAGCTTGGGGTATTAGGTAGGGCCCTGTAGAGTCATAGAGTCAATAGAATGGATATATGTTAAAAGTAAATTTATTAGGTTTTTCTCGCCCGAGATGGTTTAGGTAATACAATGGCTAAGTCACACTGGAGAAGTTGAGAATCTTGTAGTTTCTCAGTTCATGAAATCTGTCTGGAAATCTCATCAAGCCCAATCTGGCAATGAACGCCTGGAAAATTCTTGGAGAGCTGTAGGTCTTTATTCTATATTGGAAAGTCAGAGGACTGGTTCTAATACTAGGAAAGGAATGTAGCAGTGGCAGCAACCAGTAGGCGAAAAACAAACCTTTGCTTCATGTCCTTTCATTTGGGTTGACTTATCAGGAGCCATTATGGGATAAGCTAATATACCAACCAGCAGGTGATCATCCTGAAATGACCTGCTTCAGATTATTATATAATCTGTGACAGGTGAGGCCTTATTAAGCAAGGTTGTAAGGGACTCATTTTAGGAAAGATTCCTGCTAATATGCTTTTACTGTTATTATTAAACATATATAATAATTAATAAGTAGTAGCATACCCCTTTGGAGCAGATCTCTGTAGATCCATGAAGATGTACTGTCTTTTAGTGTTGCTATGTAGACAAATAGATGACTTAAGTTTTAATGATGATCTTATAAGGGTTCCTAAAATTATATCTGTGATTATCAAGCTCTTTTATAGTGGGACTGCTATTAGGTCCTTTCCTGATAGTCAAAACTGCAATGAGAATGCTGCCAGTCTCCCACGTGTCACCAGGTAATTGCTTTAGATGATAACCAGACCTTCTCCTACTTAGAGCACATTCCAAGAGGTTGTAAAACTATTAACCAAAGGTCATAAAAAGGGAACTAATGACTTATCATAGATGCTAGGACAGAAGATAAAATATTGACTGGGTTTATCTATACAAAACTTCACTAATAACTTAGTTATGGGGTTTAAACCTTCAGTGACCCTTGGAGTTAAGGTAGGTGATGGATGTTTAGCTAGATAATTATTTGTAATGGTTATGCATGTAAACATTCTCTGTTGTAAACTTCAATTTCAATTTAGGATTTGATTTTTTTTGTGTGATGAACTTTGTAACATGTGATCATGTATTCTGAAAGATGTTTAAGGGCTGAGGGCAAAGAGAAGAGTCAGAACTGAAAAACCTAGGTGAGAGGAACTGAGATTAGAAAAACTGAGCTGAAAGAGGAACTGAACTGAAGAGAAGTTTTTAGTCAGAACACCTTTTAGATAGAATTGAAGTTAAGAAGAACTTAGAAGTATAGTTATAACTTTCAGAGAAAAGGCATTGAGAGTAAAAGCATCATTGTGACCTCAGAGTAGGAGGAGAGAATAAGAAAGCAATGTGCAGAATGCAGAGGGAAAGAGGAAAAAAGATGCTGCAGAGAGCAGAAGGAACAGGCAGACTTCTTACCATGGGACAGAACAGGTCCCATGGTAAGGACAAGACAGGCTTAGTCTTATTAAAAGGAACAAAGTTTTTTTTTTCCTTACAAACATGGATTTAATTCATTTAGCATTAAAATGGTGGAAGCTTTTTCTTTTATTGGAGCTCATTTTTTCATCCAGAATAAATGATTTATTTCTGCACCTGTGCTTGGTCTTTTGCTTCCAAATTGTGAGAATGTATGATGTGTGTGTGTGTGTGTGTGTGTGTGTGTGTGTGTGTGTGTAAGTATGTAATTGTGAGAATGCTTGCAAGCTGGACCCAACTGAATTTGTATGGAAGTGTATAAATGAGAACTCTGCATGCATGGAGCTGTGTATGAACTTATGTGAGATTATGCATATGCACTTATGTAAAAGTTTTTCTTTCTGCAATTGTCATTCTTTTCTCCTGGTTCAATACAAATTTCTTGCTCCAAACTTCGCTCTAGCCAGACAAGCAAGAGGCATTTGAACAATAGGGAGAAGGCTCTAGCAACTAATCCTTTACTTAATCTCCTGCTGTTTTAGGATGAGGTGCTAAATGCCTGAGACTGCAGTCTCTGGCTTCAGAGGAACAAATAAGGCAGGGCAGCTACAATGGCAAAGTAAAGTTACTATAAATGGCATAGACTTAGATAAGTAAACTTTTTATTATACAATAACCCTAAATATCTTGTAAGACAAAGTCCCCCTGAATCTTGTAAGACAAAGTCTTACCCCAGAATTTCGTAAGACGAAGTCTTACTCCTACCAATGCTCTTTCCCCTCTACTGCCTCAAGAAGAACCAACAATAAAGAAGGACACTCCTGCTGGCGCTGGCCCCCAGCATTGACACATTTGGAGTATGACTTCCTACTTCAAGCAATCAAGTAAAAAAAAAAAATGGCCCTCACAGGAGTACCTAACACCTTGAGTTTTAGTTGACTTCAGATCCAGTCAAGAGAAAAATCAAGATTAGTCATCCACTTAGCATGAAATTTTACTTTTTCCTTTGAAATATTGTATACTTTGGTTGGATTCTGTATGCTTAAACCTCACAGAAGAAATATAATTTGTCACATTTTTAGAGTTTCAGTGTGCTGCAGAAAGTAAGAATAAAGGAGATTGAACATTTTTTTCAGAGACAAGATTCTCAAGACCACCACCAMCAACAACAAAATTCAGGGCAGATACACTGACTTTTTCTCCATTGTATCTTCTCTGAATACTCTTGGGTCTGGTAATACCTATTATTAATGAAATACATAGTATTTTTTGAGTACTTCTTTTTTTCCAGGTCATAGTTCAGTGTATGCCACTATAATAATTCATTTAAACTCCTTAGCAACTCTATACATAGTCATATTTACTATTTTTATTCAATAAAGTAGACTCGTAAATTATTAAATAAAAATTTAAAATATCACATCTCTTTTGTACCAGGGCATCAGCAACAGCAGTCTGTGTATCAAACGTTAATTTGTTTTTTTCTGGCTTAGAGTTGGACCATATCTGAATGTGATCTTGGTGGATGGTGCTTCCTGTGGGAGTTCAGTATGCACTTAAAATATCAAGAAGGGGTGGTTAATGAAGACAGCATCATGCCTCTGTGTTCAGAGTGGAAGCTATCCTGATGAAGGGCTTAATCATAAGCAACTACTTTCTTAAACAATTGATTTTTCCATAATCCCCTGGGCTGAGAGATACTCTTTCAGCTCTGGAAACATCTGTTATGGTTCTCATATCCATTTAAATCTATAATTCTGTGATGGTACAATGAGGAGGCAATGTTAGAAAAAACATGAGCATAGAGTTTATAAGCCAGTAAGATTTTAAGTGTGGTTGTTGGAATAGCTGAGGTCTGTTTCATTGTAAAAAGGAATGTCTTGCTCCACAGGCTTGTCTTGGACATTTCATGAGATTCAGGAAATAAAAGGAAGATGCTGGTGCTAAGTGACTCAAAGCGTTTAATAAGAGTACCTATTGTTCTTACAGATAGCATTTCTCAGTGTGTATCTGTACTATAGATTAAGTCCCAGAGGATCTTCATGGAGAAAATGTCATAAAAAAACACAAATAACTGAAAATTAACCAGACAGTTCTATGTAGTTCTATTTAGAAGAAAGGAAAAGAGTTACCTAAGCAAGTTAACAGAAAGGATTGCATTGAAAGTAGTTGCAGACAAGGTCTGTTATTGGAATATAACCCTGTTCCTGCCTGTTCAGCTCCGATGATAAATTCTGCTTTGTGAATGAATGAATATGTACACACAGACACACACACACACACACACACACACACACACACACACACACACACAAACAATCTGGTAGACCTCGTAAACATTTTAAAATCAAGGTCCTTCCACATGAGTGCATGTTGTTTCCCTGAGTGAGACATCCTGATGTGGTAAAGTGAGGAAACTGGAGATTTCTGCATCAATGGTTCATGAGAGAACCAGAAGTCTCCCCTCCCCACCAAGGGCTATATGTATGAAAGATCACTTTCCAACTCTCAGAAATCTTTGCATGAAAGTTTGAAGTGTTGTGGGTCCTGCGGAAGGTCATGTTGTGTTACCAGGATTTTTGTATGCACTAGAAATAGTCAGAAAACTTCACATCAGTTTCAGTGTTCAATCCACCTACAATGTCTATGCCTGGCTTGTCAATACAAACAGGATATATGGCTGCTTAAATTTGTATGTTTATAGTTAGTGGGCATCAATAATATACTCATCAGAAAGATAGCAGCTATTTACAGATGCTCCCAGTCAAGCAGCAGTGTTTCCATCTAGAGAGCACAGAGAAGCCCTTCAGGTTTTCAGTCTAGATTGGTCACCAGATGGATGGCTAATCTTGGTTTCCATCTTGACTACATCTGGAATCAACTATAACACAAGCAGCTGTGAAGACTTAAAAGGGATTTTTCTTGATTAGATCATTTGAAATGGGCAGTCCTACCCTAAATCTAGACCATGTCTTCTGGTAGCAGCTGAGAGAAAAAAACATCAAAAATGGAAACTTGCTGATTACCTGGCTTTCCCTCACTTTCACCGGCAAGCTCATCTTTCCCATCCTACTGCTGATATATTATTTTGCTAGAATTAAAACCTCCTTCATTAGGGTTTCAATGTAGACAAAAGACCAGCTGAGACCTTCAATCTTTCAGAATGTACCTTGGTTTTCCATTAGAGGACAGCCATAGCAATTGCTATATGGACCATAGACTATAAGTCAATGTGTGTGTGTGTGTGTGTGTGTGTGTGTGTGTGTGTGTGTCTGTGTGTCTGTGTGTGTTCTATCAGTTATATTCCTCTATTAATGGTGAATCTAGGGGTGGGAAAAGAGCTGATTTTCATGTAAGGCTATACAGTACTGCATGCTTGTGTCAATGACAATGAGTTTAGCTATCACTTCTGCATGAAGTAACTCAATGCAACAACTGTTGATATGCTTTCTACCTGGCTACTGCAGTCCCCTTTATCTTTCAAGAGCATTGTTAGCATATTTAAAAGGGTAAATCTGCATTCATTATGCATTAGCACTACTGATAATGTATGTGCATTTTCAGATAATTAATCAACATGAAGAATCATTCACTGGGTAAAAACGCTGCAATTTTTTGAGGCAGGTTGACTCTGTGTAGCCCTGGGTGTCTTTCTGTAGCTGTAGCCCTAGGACTTTCTCTGTAGATTAGGCTGGTCTTGAACTCAGAGATCTGCCTGCCTCTACCTCCGAAGTGCTAGGATTAAGGATGGGTACCATCATGTCCAGCCAGCAGCTAAAAATATTGCACATTTAAAAAGTATTATTCTAAATTTTATAGATTAGTCTTAAATGGCATTTCTGGTGGGAAAAAAAAGTCCATCATACATTTCATAAAGAGCTAGTCAGCATCTGAAAAAGAAAACTATAGGCCTATGTGACCCCCCTCCCACTTTTAAAACTGAATGCAATAGGACAGAAATATAAAATTATTTCTTTGCTAGAATAACATAAAGATCTTGATCTTTCAGTCAGAAATTTTCCTCTGACTTCACTAAGCACTCACTTTCAAAAATCACTGCATGGAAAGATGTCAGTGCTAAAGAAAAACACAATTTAAAATGATCAAGCAAAAATATATTTCACTCCACAACAAAATATACATTTATAAAGCTGTTGTCAATTTATAAAGACCTATATATTGCCCCATGTTCTCCTTATTTTCTTGGCATGTGTCCGCAAGTTCTCCCTGTTGTCACAATAATAACAACCTAGTGATGTTGATCCTAGAACACAGAAGGGTAAGGGACAGGAAGATGACATAGAGGTTGATGGAATTCACAAGTACATATTTCATAATTAAAGCTAAACTCACCAGGCTGTATATTCTGGTTATGTACATATTTCTATACAACCATTCTTCAGCACTTTTTTTTTTTTTTTGTCTCACAGATGCTCCTTGATCTTCCAAATGAACAGGCGGTGTGAATATTGATGATTTACAATGCATTGTTGTCCTTGGACTTTAGGTGTGTCTCTGTGTCAGATAGAGATTTAGGGGCCACTTTTTTTGTAAAGAATGACAAAAATTGTCAGCTATGGATGATGTTCCATAGCTGAGGCTCTGTCATTAATGATGCTGTGCTTATAATGCTTCTATCTCTCAGGTAATTTCATGAGGTTGTAAAGCACAGCACATTCCTTAGCCTTTTATCCATATTTCTACAAGGAAAAGTAAGTCTCAAAAATATAAAAGTTTTCTTTTCTTATTAATGTATTCTTTCATATATTACAGCACAACAACAGTTTCCCTCCCTCCCTCCAGCCTGCATACACTCTATTCTCTCCTCTCTTTCCTCCCATCCAGTCCACTCCTTCTCTGCTTACCTTCAAAAAAGGGGTATCAACCCAACATGGCATATCAAGATATGATTAGCCACCTCCCCTCATATTACGGCTAGATGAGGCAACCACTAGGAGGAAATGTGTCCCAAAAATCAGGAAAAAGCATTAGAATCAGTCCCTGCTCCCTCTGTTAGGAGTCCCACAAAACAAACAAACAAACAAACAAACAAACAAACAAACAACTATGACATGTCTGTAAAGTTCCTAGGATACACTCATGCAGGCTCCCAGATAGTTGAAGCCTTGACCCCTCTGGATCTTTCAATCCTTCCTCTCCCTCTGCAGCAGAATTCCTCAAGCTCCACTTAATATTTGGCTATGGGTCTCTGCATCTGTTTCTATCAGTTGGTGGATGAAGAATCTGATGGCAACTGGCTTACTCTATGAGTATAGCAGAACATTATTAAAAATCCTTTCATTGATTTTTTCCCCAGTCATGCTTGGTTCTGTCCTACGTACTGGACCAACCAGCTTGTTTTCAGGTTCTTCCAGGAGTGACAGGGTAAGCTTCCTTTCATGGTATCAGTCTCATTGGTTGGTGACTTCTGCAATTTCTGTACTCCTTCACTGCATTCTGGCCATAAAAATTGTAGGTAGAAAATTTTGTGACTGGGTTGATGTTCCAACCCCTCTACTGGTAATCTTGCCTGGTTATAAGAGATTGCTGCTTCAGGTTCTGTATCTCCCATTACTAGACACCTTAGGTAGGACCACTCTCATAGATTCCTGGGAGTTTCCAAGGTACCCAGCTTCTACCTTGTCCCAGAACTGACCCCCAATTCTAGTTGTTTCTCCTAGTACTCTTTTCCTTCACCTCTTACCACTGGAACCCTCCTGTTTTTGTCCCAACCCTCCTTCAGTCTATTTGCAATATATATTCTATTTTCCCTCCTTGTGGAGACTCATGCATGCTGTCATAAGCCACCACTTGTCACTTATTCTCTCCGGGTCTGTGGATTATGACATGATTGTTCTTTACCTTTCAGTTAATACCCAAGTGTGTACATACTATGTTTGTCTTTCTGTGTCTACATTACCTCACTTGGGATGATTTTTTTTTTAGTTCCATCTATTTGCCTACAAGTTTTATGATGTCATTGTTTTTAAAATCTGAGTAGTACTCCATTGTGCAAATGTACCACATTTTCTCTATTATTGGTTGAAAGAAATAAAGGTTGTTTTCAATTTATGAATATTACAAAAGCTGCTATGAACACAGTTAAACGCATTTCCATGTGTAGGATGTGATGTCCTTTGGGTATATGTGCAAGAGTGGTAGAGCTGGGTCTTGAGGCAGATCAATTCCCAATGTTCTGAGGAACAACAATATTGATTTCCATAGTGGTTGTACAGTATGCATTCCYGCCAGCAATGGAAGAGTGCTGTTTTTGCTCCATATCCTCACCAGTATGAGCAATCCTTTGTGTTATTGATCATAGCCATTCTAACCGGTATAAGATGGAATCTCAAAGTAGTTTTGATTTTCATTTCTCTGATGGCTAAGGATACTAAATATTTCTTAAGTATTTGTAAGGCATTTGAGATTACTGTATTGAGAACTATTTGTTTAGATCTATCCCCCATTTTTAAACTGGATTATTAGGTTTGTTGATGTTTTTTCTTGAATTCTTTATATATTTTGGATATTAGTCCTCTATTAGATGTAAAGTTGGTAAAATCAAAATAGTTTCCAGCTTGTCTGGTTACACCATCTTTTTTCTAACAGAAACTATTAAGTTTCATGAGGTCCTATTTATTTATTAATTGTTGCTTTTTGTGGCAATGCTATCAGAGGTCTGGTCAAAAAGTCTTCCTGTGAAAATGAGTTCAAGGACATTACCCACTTTCTCTCCTATTAGCTTGAGTGTATCTGATTTTATGCTGAGGTATTTGATGCACTTGGACTTGAGTTTTGTTCAGCATTAGTTATAAATATGGATCTATTTGCTTTCATCTACATGCACATATCCCTGCCTTCTATGAGGTTCAGGGTATCTGGCTTTATGTTGAGAATTTTGATTCACTTGGACTAGAGTTTTGTGCAGGGTCACATATATGGATCTATTAATATTTTTTACATGTAGACATCAAGTCAAACCATTTGTTGAGGATGCTTCATCTTTTGCTATTATATAATTTTGGCTACTTTATCAAAACTCAAGTGTTCATAGGTGTGTGAATTTACATCTGGGGCTTCAATTCCATTTCATTGTTCAATCTATTTTTATGCCAATACCATGTGGATTTTAACACTGCAGCTGTATAGTTGAGCTTGAAATCAGGGATGGTGATACTTCCTGAAGTTCTTTTATTTTAGAGAATTATTTTAGTTATCCTTGATGTGTGCATGTGTGTGTGTGTGTGTGTGTGTGTGTGTGTATGTGTGTGTGTGTGTGTGTGTGTGTGTGTGTGTGTGTGTTCATGCGAAGTTGAGTACTTTTCTTTCAAGGTCTTTAAAGAATTGTGTTGGAATATTGATGGGGATTTCACTGACTCTACAGATTGTCTTTTGCAAGATTGCCATTTTTACTATGTTAATTCTACTGACCCATGGATGATTTTTCATCTTCTGATATCTTCTTTAATTTGGTTTTTACAAAGATTTGAAGTTCTTTTCATATAGGTCTTTCACTTGCTTAGTTATTGCATGATATTTTTCATCACTTATGGCTATTGTGAATGGTGATGTTTCCCTGTTTTCTCTCTCAGCACATTTGTCCTTCGAAATTGGAGGGCAACTGAGTTTTGTTTGTTTACTTAATCTTTTATCCAGTCACTTCACTGAAGTTGTTTATCAGCTGTAGAAATTCTTGGTAGAATTTTTAGGGTCACTTATTTATACTATCATGTTATCTGAAAATAGTTATATTTTACTTCTTCCTTTCCAATTTGTATCCCTGTGGTCTCCTTTACTTTTCTTATTGTTCTAATTAGAATTTCAGGTATTATATTGAATAGATATGGCAAGAGTAGACAGCCTTTTCTTGTTTCTTATTTTAATAGAATTGTTTTGAATTTCTTTCCATTTAATTTGATGTTGGTTATAGACTTGATATAGATTGCTTGTATTATATTTATATATGTTCCTGTGTCCCTGATCTTTCCATGCCTTTTATTGTGAATGGGTATTGAATTTTGAATTAGATGCTATTTCAGCATCTAATTAGATGATCATGCTTTTTTTTTCTTTCAGTGTGTTTATATGGTGGATTACACTGACAGATATTTGTATGTTGAACCATCTCTGCATCTCTGGGATGATGCCTAGCTGATTTTAGTTGTTGATTTTTTTGATGTGTTCTAGGATTTGGCTCACAAATATTTTATTGGGTATTTTTGCACAAATGTTTATGAGAGCAATTGGTCTGCAATTCTTTCTTTCTTGAGTCTTTATGTGGTTCAGCCCCTGGACTTTTTTTGGTTGGGAAACTTTTAATGACTGCTTTTATTTCCTTAGGGAGTATAGGTCTATTTATGTTTTTTTTTTTTATCTTGATTTAACTTTGGTAAATGGTGTCTATAAAGAAAATTATCCATTTCATTGAGATTTTCCAATTTTGTGGAGTATAGGTTTTTAAAGTAATACCTAATGGCTCTTTGGATTTCCTTGGTATCTATTGTTATCTCTCTGATTTAATATATAACTTTGTTAATTTGTATATTCTCTCTGTGTCTTTTAGTTAGTTTGAATAACAGCTTGTCTATCTTGTTGATTTTCTCAAAGAACAAACTTGTGGTTTCATTGATTTGTTGTATTGTTCTCCTTGTTTCTATTTAGTTGATTTTAGATCCAAGTCTGATTACTTCCTGCTGTCTACTCCTCTTAGGCATATATTGCTTCTTTTCATTCTAGAGCTTTCACATATGCTGTTAAGTTGCTAGTATAAGATTTTTCCATTTTCTTTATGAGGGCTATAACTGCTATGAACTTTCCTCCTAGTGCTGCTTTCATTGTGTTGCATAAGTTTGAGTATGTTGTGCATTCATTTTAATTGAATTCTAGGAAGTCTTTAATTTCTTTATTTCTCTCACTGAGTAGAAAGTTATTCAGTTTCCACAAGTTTGTAGACCATTTCTTGTTTCTGTTATTGAAATCTAGCTCTACTTCTGAGAATGCTAGCTTGCAAATTTGACCTGAATTTAAAAGGACCTAATCAGAACCAACTAATGAAGTTTGGTACTGAGCGTATGCAAAATTCCCAAGAAATGTTACAGAGACTTAGCCACCTAGGTATGTGAACATGGGCAAACTGAAGGCCAGTGAAGTCTGGGTTTGTGAGCATCTCTGTAGCCTCCTGAAGATCATCACAGACCTGGAGAAGAAATATGAAAAATCTTCCCTAGTACTGTTCCAGAATGCAAAGTGCTATTTAAAAAGGAGTGAGTCTAAACTGCTTCAGAGCCTACAGCCAGCTCAGATCACAGACCTGAGTTCATGCCAGATAATAGGAATGAGCAATGTTCTGCTGAGGCTCCAAGACATATTACTTTGGACCCAGACTCAGCTCACTCCTCCCTAGTCTTATCTGAACACTCAGGAAGTTTTGGATTTAGAGATAAACCACAGACTGTGAGTGACACTCCAAGATTTCACTTCAATGCTTCTGTGTTCGGTGTAGAGCTTCAACTCAGTGAGGCATTATTTGGAGGTGCCTGTGGGACGGGCAACACAGTGGCAGGTTGGTATATGTGACTGAACAGAAAGAACAGCATTCCTGGGGCTTTCAGAGATAAAGTCTTGCTCATGAGGTAATTGATGAAGTTCTAGTGCACCCTCTGGTTCATTCTCCCTTTAAGAAAAGTCTGCTTGATGTAGCAAATGAACAAAATTGGAGTCTTCCTCGACTGCTGATGTGAGCATGTAGCAGTTTGCAATGTGACAGAACAATCCCTCATTTATAGTTTCTCTGACCTTATCTTTTGAGGAGCAGTTAAACCAATATTTTCTCTTTGTATTCCAAATGGAGACATGAGACATGAGTTCAGACTCTCTCACTGCCTGTCACTATACCAAAACCATGCAGTTTTTCCACACAATTGCTCTGTAGTACTGCTTGAGGTTGGGGATACTGATTCCCCCAGAAGTTCTTTTACTCTTGAGGATAGTTTTAGCTATCTTGGGTTTTTTGTTATTCCAGATGAATTTGAGAATTGCTCTTTCTAACTTTATGAAGAATTGAGTTGGGATTTTGATGGGGATTGCACTGAATCTGTATCCTTAGTTATCAAGGAAATGCAAATCAAAATAACCCTAAGATTTTTCCTTACACCAGTCAGAATGGTTCAGATAAAAAACTCAGGAGACAGCAGGTGTTGGCAAGGATGTGGAGGAAGAGGAACACTCCTCCACTGCTGGTGAAGTTACAAGCTGGTACAACCACTCTGGAAATCAGTCTGGCGGTTCCTCAGAAAACTGGGCATGATACTATCAGAGGACCCTGCTACACCACTCCTGGGCATATACCAGAGGATTCCCCAGCATGTAATAAGGACACGTATTCCACTATGTTCATAGCAGCCCTATTTATCATAGCCAGAAGCTGGAAAGAACCCAGATGTCCCTCAATGGAGAAATGGATACTGAAAATGTGGTATATTTACACAATGGAATACTACTCAGCCATTAAAAACAATGAATTCATAAAATTCTTAGACAAATGGATGGAACTGGAGAATATCATCCTAAGTGAGGTAACCCTAACACAAAAGAACACTCATGGTATGCACTCACTGATAAGTGGATATTAGCCTAGAAGCTTGGAATACCCAAGACACAATTCACATATCAAAGCCCAAGAAAAAGGAAGGAGTGGCCCCTGGTCCTGGAAAGGCTCAGTGCAGCAGTGTAGGGGAATACCATGACAGGGAAGTGGGAAGGGGTGTATTGGGGAACTGGGGAAGGGAAGTGGGCTTATGGTACTTTCTGGGAGGAGGGATCCAGGAAAGGGGATATCATTTGAAATGTAAATAAAGAATATATCAAATAAAAAATAAAATAAAATACACACACATGTACACACATGTAAAAATGAAAAGAACTCATTGATAAATGTGAAATTCTTTTTCTAATTACTGAGACTGTATAGTTAAAACGTTTTCACTGTGACATTAACATCTGAAATGTCACTATTTCTAATGTTGGAGGAAGAATGTTTGAAAGGAAACAAAGATCTTTGACTTTTATTAGATATCTGTCTCTAGGTTTCCCATGCAAGTTCTCTTTCTCCTTTTCTCCTTTCTAACTGATGGAATAATTTAATGAATCCACAATTCTGATTTGCTTTGTGAGCAAATAGAATGGGCAGCCAGGTAATAATCAATCTTTCTAAGATTCTATGATATATTAACTGGAATATTCATTTGTAATAGTTTTTTCTATAGAAATTAGATGCTTTAAAATTCACATATATGAAATGTTTTTATGGTTTCAGTCTGATTTATGCCTTTTTTTGTAATTTGATGTACTAACATGAGAACTTAGTTTACATTTTAATATTCTTTGTAGATACCTAAAAGCTCAGGTTCATGTTTTATTTCAGGCTATTTATGTCTTGCTTCCTATGTTGATTGAAAGAAAGAAGAAAAAAGTACGTATAACACATATACTCACATTTTTCCCCTTCACTCTTTGAGTAACCTGTTACTGTTACTGTTGTTGTTGCTGCTGTTGCTACTGTCATTGCTCCTGTTTTTTGTACACATAACAATGATGTACCTGTGGGTAAAAGATGTTACTAATGTGGTACAGAGTATAGTTACCACCACCTCATTCTTTATAGTCCAAAATAAAATATAGGTTTTATACATGGCTACTTTTGTAAAGAGAGGCATTTTCAAGAGATATGTCATGGACTTGGAATATTGATCTTAAATATTCTGACCTTTTTGCCTTTTGGGCATTTAGTGAAGTATATAAAAGAGCTTCATGATATTTTTACATAAGGTTATGTAGCTTTTCATGCATAGATGTGAAATTGTTATGGAAGATTGTTTAAAACAAGCATTTAAAGCTAGATTTTAATTTAATCTCTTCTTTAAATTTATTTATATGTGACTCTGCATTATATATCCTCTAACTCTGTTACTAATACAGCAGAAAAATAATTTGGATACTGGCAGACTCCTTAGACTGTGTGCATATAAAAATACAAGTTTACTCACATAGCATATATGCTATCATTCCAAAATGACATAGTGATGGAATCCTGGACAAAAGCAAGACCAAAAATCAACTGGACAACTCCAAACTTTACATTTCTATGTCTGATATAAAAATGATCTTCATATATCCTTTCTGATTTGCTGACTACAACACACGTCTTTCTCTTGGACTCCCAATTAGCAGATTTCCTTAGCAGAAATCCCATGTCCCTGGCACCTCTAATGGCTTGGGGTATCCAAGGCAACTTCAATATTACTGCTTCTTGTTCCAATGTCTGGGATTTACACATGATCTTCTGGGCTCCTCCAAAGGGCTTGAGTCATAGCTCCAGCTCTGCTTTCTGTAGCACTCCAGGCACTGGTTGACTCTATTCCACAGCTGCTCCTGTTCCTGGTGGTCATCCCATGGTACTGATATCTCTAATGTGCTGTCTTTTGTCATTACAACTAGGCTTCACCAATAGCCTCTCTTAGACTTCCTTTATGGTACCAAGCCTCAACTTCTTTGCATGACCCCCTCAGTCCAGGTCTATTAACTGAAACCATGGCTGTCCTTTCACCAATGACCTGTCACAGTGCTAAGCTTCAGCTACTCTCCACAATCCTTTTATTCCTCCAAAACCTGTGCTGCCTGGGTGATTCTTAGATGTTGCTAAGTCCAGCTACAGTACAAGGTACAACCTTGATTATCTCTGGCATACAGCTTCTTTGTGCTCTCAGAAAACACTTCCCAGAAAATTTCACCTCAGTGATGTTGGTCTCTTAACCACTGCTAATTTCTTAGCTCCAACTAATCAGCGTCATTGATTGTCCCAGTAGTCTCTTGATTCTAAAGCCACAGCCATATGGCCAAAGCTGCTGAGATCTGGAACATGGCACCCTAGTTTTATTAAAGTATCACCAGCTTTCTCTTTTCCAACTAATTCACTGCTTAAGTTTGGTTGTTGTGGAATTTGCTCTATTGATTAGGGGTCTCTTGAACTCAGAGATCTGTTTGACTCTCTCTCCTGGGATCAAAGTCATGTACATCATGCCTGGGCCTAAGATTATCATGGCTACTGTTCCTCAAGCTCCAGATCGAAAGCCTGCATTTTACAGCCTCAGGATCTGGTGCACAATTGTGCTATTTCTGGATTGTAGTTCATTTCATATTAAATGTCCCAGTGAAAATACTACCAAGTCCTTTGATCACTGCAAAGACATGAACTTTACTTTTCATCAAAATGTTCTTCATAAGAATGAATTTTAGTAACCACATAATAGAAATTACACCAGGCTGTTTTGAAACTTCTTTTTCAAAGCAATTAATTTAAATCTCTTTACCTTAACCTCAGGCAGACTCTTCGAACAATGGCAAAAGCAGTCATATTCTTCACCAAATTGTCTCACACACACACACACACACACACACACACACACACTCACACACACACAAAATTCTCCCGGTAACATACTGTTATTCTTCTCAAGTGACAATTTTGGGCCAGGTTTTCATAGTTCCAATCATCCTCAGCCCCAGTGTCTTCCATATTACTACAAGGATGGTCCATTAAGTCCCACTTAAAGCATTCCAACTGCTTCCCAAATACGAAGCCCCAAATCCACATTCCTCCAAACAAAACCATGATTAGGCCTATCACAGCAATACTCGAGTCCCTGGTATGAAGTTCTCTCTTAGGGATTCATTACTGTGAAGATACATAATGACCATGGCAACTCTTATAAAGAACAATATTTAGTTGGGGTTTGCCTTCAGGTTCAGTGATTTAGTCCATTATCATTATGGCAGCAGGCATGGCAGCATCCATGTAGGCATATTGCTGGAGGAGCTGAGAGTTTTATCTTTTGTTCCAAAGTTCCAAAGGAGACTAAATTTCAGGAAGCTAGGAGGAAGGTCTTAAAGCCCACACTCATGTGATGAGGCCACACCTCATAATAGTGCCACTCCCTCGGCCAAGCATATTCAAACCACTGAAAATCCCCAAATAGCCTTTGCACCTTTAAAAAAATGTATTAATTTATTTATGTTTATATGTATATGTGCTTGTGTGTGCACATGAGTATGAGCAGAGGTCAGAACAAAAATTTCTGTGGTGTCCTATTGTCTTCTACTTCCTGGGGTCCAAGAACTTAACTCAGGACTCAAACTCAGGTCCTCAGGTTTGGTGGATATGGCTTTGCCCACTGAACCATCTCCCTGCCGTTCCATCATTTTGAAACCCTTTTGTTTGTTTTTGTTTGGATTTGAGACAAGAGATGCTATAAATAAGTTTCTGCTTGGGAATTAAATATTTTGTTAGTAAAAATAAAACCAGAATACTAAATTATGAAAAAACTTTCTGAATGGGTAACAATGATAAATTTAGTTAATCTGTATTCAAAAGTCTCTCATTATCATCAAACTATTGTATTTATTTTTCTGGTAGAAAATGGCCTATTTTTACTACTAGGCTGCATTTTGTGTCATAAAGAAGAAATTCTTTATTCTGTGTTGGAGGTTTTATAATGAAATGTCAAGATTTCCTTATGTTTATAACAATATTGTAAAAGATGGTTTTATAGTAAACCAAACAAAAATTCCTGAACTTCAGGGTCTTTCAAAGCAAAGCTTATTTTCATTCAACTCATGGGGCAATAGCATTGATCACTAAGCCTCACTTGTTAATGTAGGATCTCTTGCCCCTTCTTAGACCAAGTTAAATGGAAGCAATGTGAAGGGGGGTGCGTGTCAAGGAAAACTGTGTTGGCTGGTTTTGTGTGTCAACTTGACACAGGCTGGAATTATCACAGAGAAAGTAGCTTCAGTTGGGGAAGTGCCTCCATGAGATCCAGCTGTGGGGCATTTTCTCAATTAGTGATCAAGGGGGAGGGCCTCTAGTGGGTAGTACCATATCTGGGCTGGTAGTCTTGGGTTCTATAAGAGAGCAGGTTGAGCAAGCCAAGGAAAGCAAGTCAGTAAGAAACATCCTTCCATGGCCTCTGTATCAGCTCCTGTTTCCTGACCTGCTTGAGTTCCAGTCCAGACTTCCTTTGGTGATCAACAGCAATGTTTCCACAGTGTAATCTGAATAAACCCTTTCCTCCCCAATTTGCTTCTTGGTCAGGAATAGAAACCCTGACTAAGACAAAGACCATCCGATTTTCATGTGTATGTATGAACACATCAGTAGAGATGAAAAAGCTTGAGAAATCCAGCTCTCAGCATGCACCTCTAACTACAGCTCAGTGCTTGGGGAATCTATTTCTAGCCAAAAGCTGAAAGTGTTCCATCAGTTCTGTGGGGGTCACACTTGACTTCTGGACACTTGGGAAAACAAGTGGTGCAGAGGTAGCCCTAGAAAAGGTTTTTGCAGGGTGGGCACGAGGTTGGCAGCAACAGTCCCAATTGGAGTTTCAATAGAATTATAAATTTTCTGCAAAACTCCTCTGAGAAAGGGCTAGACATGTGATGTAGTGTCTCCAGGTGATTCTGAAGCCACTGGAGCTTGAAAAATCTGTCCTAGGCTCTCTAGCAGGACACTTTTATGGCCATGTTAATGATTGACCGATGTTTCCATTCATCCTTTCAGAGGCATTTTTTTTTTGTTTTGTTTTTTATTTTCATTATTTTATTTTATTTTAATGAATTATTTAATTTTATTGAATGTAGCCCCTGGTCCCACCTCCCAGAATTCTTCATCTCATTACTCCTCCTCGTTGCCTCTAAGTTGGTACTACCCCTTCCCAGGCATCTCCCTTCTCTAAGGCATTGACTCTCTACCAGATTAGGCACATCCTCTCCCACTGAGGCCAGACAAGGCAGTCCTCTACATATGTGTTGGGGGCTCTGGACCAGCCTATGTATGCTATTTGGTTGGTGGCTTAGTCACTGAGAGCTTCCAGGCTTCTGGGTTAATCAATACTCTTTGTCTTCCTATGGGGTTGCCATCTCCTTAAGCTCCTTCAGTCCTTCCTTTAACTGCTCCACAGGGATCCCTGATAGTTGGCTTTATGCATCTGTATCTGTCTCAGTCAGTTGCTGGCAGAGCCTCTCAGACAACAGACATGCTAGGCTCCTGTCTCAAACATAGCACTGTATCAGTAATGGTGTCAGAGATTTGAGTCCACCCACGAGATGGATCCTGAGTTGGACTGGTCAGTTGTATGATTAGTTGTATGGTCTTACCTTCAGATTTTGCTCTATTTTTGTCTCTGCATGTCTTTTATACAGGAACAATTCTGCATAAAAAGTTTAGAGGGTAGGTTGGTGACACCATCCCTCCACTGGACTCTGCCTATCTACTGGAGGTGGTCTCTTCAGGTTCCTGTGGGACAGTGAAAGGTAGTGTGGTCCCAGGTTGAGGTTAGGCTAAAAGCTCCAGAGACCCTGATGGGACAGTAGGAGCTTTGCCTGTTCCTGGGCATCATCCCTGATCACTAGGCACAGTCCCCCATAGATTTGTGACCATTAGTCACTTAAGGGCGATGCCTGAAGCCCTCCACGTATAGAAGATGTGACCTGTGGTCATGTAGGCTCAAGACAGATCTCCATTTTAATGAGGTACCTAAAGGCCTGGAGGGCTTAGCCAATAAGCTTTCCTTCCCACACTTTCCTCCCCACACATTCCTCCCTACAAAAAAGTATTTAATCTCAGCCCCACCCTGAAAAGTGGAGTACACATCTGTTTTCCACCATGACAATTAATGCCTTAAAACCGTGAACAGCCTCTTTTCCTTTGGGATCCACTGTGGGGAGCCATGGAGAAGGCCTTTGCCTGTAGCACTGCTGTCTAGTCTCCCGTCGAAGGCCTCTCTGTGCTTCCTGCCATGACCACAAGCCAAGCCCAAGCTCAAACAGTTGCCAGTCAAGTCAAGGACTCATCCCTGTAGGAAGAGCCTGTGGGACCCCACTCCATTCTCAGTTCTTCCTCAGCTCCCAGCAGTGCCTGGGTGTCTGAGAGCCGGAGATCCACATGGCATCCTCGCAGGCCTGGAGACCCCTGAACCAGCTCCGGCTGTCCTGTATCTCAGACTGACTTTCTCACCCCTGAGCGGTGTCTCTCGGGGCTTCCCTATGTCCCAACACCCACCTGTCAACTGCATGGGGTAAGTGTGGTCAAACTTCCCGTGTCCTGACTCCCCGAGCAGCCACGCCCTGTGGCAGAGCTGACATGGGACCCAGCCCTACATGTCCCCACTGCTTGAGCATTTCAGCTAAGCTTATCACCATTGAGTCCTCAGAGCCTCTCACATCTCAGGGATCTGGGACTTTCTAGAGGTTCCCTCTGTTCCCGACCTCCAGAAACTGCATATTTCCATTCAGTCTCCTGGACCTCAGGGCTTCTCTCCTGTCTCCCCCCATACATAATCCTGAGCCCCTCCAACACCTAGATTTCTTCCTTCCTCTGCCTACTGTTATTATTTTGTTCTCCCTTCTAAATGGGATTGAAGCAGCCTAACTTGGGCCTTTCCATTTTGTTGAACTTAGGGTCTGCAGGTTGTATCAAGGGTATACTATACATTTTTGATAATGTCCACTTAACAGTGCATACATACAATGCATGTCCTCTTGGTTCAAAGGCAGTTTCTGAATACCTGCTGCACAGTGTACACAAGGGCAGTTACTGACAGGACTGTGCTTACTTACAACCTCTTTCCACTTCTCACTGGGAACAGTTTCATTTTATGGTCCTTCTCACTGAAAAGATGCTTGTCTTCTTCTTTGCTTGGCTTGATACCATAAGAAATAATGATCCTCACTTCATAATAAGAACACTCTCACTTCATAAGAACAAATAGTGTGGATAGCTGTCTGCTGAGTTGCTTTCAAAGACCAAATGAGATAACCAGGAGGTCTGCTTTAGCCAGCTCTAGGTGCTACATTGATGGTCCTTGCTTACATGTGACCATGTGACCTTGACTTTGTTGTTGTTGTCTATTTTACAAGCTGTCTCCAGCTAATAGGCTGGCAAAACTTACTTTCTCTAACTCTAAGCCGATGTAAGGGCTGGAAAATTATACTGTTGTTTATCTTGGCTGATAAGCTCTACTGGTGGCTCCTGGAGTTTCCAGTAGAGTTAGATTAGAAATTGACAGTCTGTGTAATAATGGACACTTCATTGCCTCTTCACCCTTATTCCCATTCTTATCTCTTTCCCATTGCTGTTTCCTGGACTTTTTCAAAATATTTGTCTTCCAGATCTTGTCTTAGAATTTTCTCCCATGGATATTTCAGATAGGAAATTATCTTTTATTTTGTGCTGTTTAATCATCAGGGGCTAGAATCTAGGACATAGCAGACCCAGTAATTCAGTTCTAGTTGAATTTGTGTAAGGCATTAAAGGAATAATCACTGTTAAACAATTCAATCATCATGATAATTTACATTACTTTGTAATTGAGCAGGGAGGCATGATTTTATTGTTTTAAACACATGATATCTGTGAAACATGTACAATTATTCTAGGCATCATGGCAGATTGAAAAAAAAAGATTTTGGTTTAGGGGTCAGGAAACTTACTTTTTACATGTAAATCCATGAGATTACAGGATTTCTTTGTTTTTGTTTTTGTGTATTTGTGTGTGGGGGGGAGGAAGAGGCAGAGGGAGGGGGGGGAGAGAGAGACTGTATATGGGTGCTGTTGAAGTCCAGAAGAGGGTGTCAGGTTCCCTGGTATAGGCAGTTCTGTACTGTCTGACTCTGACTCTGTAGGATTCAGGAAGTCTTAACTTACTGGAGACCCCCTGAGTGGACTATGCAGAGATGGAAATTGAAGCAAAACCCAAGAGGAATTTTTGTTAAAACCAGCAAGCTGGGGCCACTCTGCACATGAAGAGAGAATGACCCCACAGACTGTGCAGTGGGGTCTTTTATACAGTTTTCAGGTTGGTTGCCATTAGGTACAATGTGATTGGCAGAACAGTGTTACGTTTAAACTGATTGGTTGTTAGGGGATGAGGTAGGTGGTCAATGGTTTCTCTGGGCCTCTCTAGCCTCAAGGACCCTCTGCTGGCCTGAGGAATCTGGCCTCTCCCTTCTGGGAGGGGCAAGTGTTCTTTGACCTTTTTAAAGTTCCTGAGTTCATCTCCTCTGGAAGAGTATTATGTGTACTGAGCAGTGTTTGTAGTCTGGGGATTATGGGATTTCTTTGCAGGCATTATTGAATAAGCTCGCTTTAGTTGTGGAAGGTGATGGGGGTGGGGGAGTAAGATGCTTAGAGGAGATGAAAATATAGAAATGGTGTAAAATCATGATCAAACTGTTTCAAATGTCAGTTGGTAGGGACGATAGGTCCAAAGTACTTGCCATAATCAGTTCTCAGCACAATTTTGGGCAGTTAAAAATAGTCTGTAATTTCAGCTTTAAGGGATCCAGTACTCTCTTCTGGCTTTTGAGGATACACATACCCACACGCCCATACAGGCACACACAGACTTTGAAAAATGAGTCTAAATTAAAAGAAATCTTTTTAAAAAAAAAAGACAACTTTAAATTCTATCTTGTTTTCATATGTAGCCAGAGAGGAAAGCAAGTGCCAATCAAATGGATGTAATGTCTAGTTCCTTTCTGCTGTCTTGACAATGCTGGCAGTCTTCTGGTCCTAGTGATGATTGTGTTCACAGTACAGACTGGTATTCTAGGCCTTGATGGCAATGGAATGAACCTCTGAGCCTGTAAGCCAACCCCAGTTAAATGTTGTCTTTTATAAAACTTGCGACCCTCACAGCTGCTAACTCACTCAGAGATCTGTGCAGCCTGTCCCCAGATTTCAGTCAAAGCAGCCACCTCGCCTCAAGGCACTACAGAATACGAGCAGCAGGGACCAATTAGGTGGACAGAGGCCAAGACTGACACGAACTACCCTGTCAGGCTCTTGCCTGCACCCAGAGCCAAAACAGCTCGGCAGCAGTCTCGGGGAGCCAGCCTGAATGGCGTGCAGTAGAGGCTGCCATCTTGCCTAAGGTCAGAGCTGCTGGCAGTCGTGGCCACCAACTCACTTGGCGATCTGTCCAGGTTGTGCCTGGATTACAACAAGAGCAGCCGCCTTGCTTCAGGGCACCTCAGACAGCTAACCAGACAGAGCCCTGTGGACTGAGAGCACCACCATCTAGGCTCCAGCAGTCCAACCAAGGAAGCCCTAATCCTGCAGGGAATCCCTTTGTTAGACAGAACCCCAAGACCTGCCACCATCTTACAGCTGGTAGCCTGACCAGATCACCATAGAAAACCAACAGAGGAGCTCAGGTAACCATAAAGATCTAACAGATGAGCCCAGATCTGTGGAAAAAAAGATCTGATTCTTAAGAGCTGGCATCTAGGCAGGCCAGGAGGAGACAGTGGGA
>BDUI01000083.1:392504-405966 GCA_002335545.1 Apodemus speciosus
TGCTTTTGTTTGGAAGAATGTGGATTTTGGGACTTTGGATTTGAAAAGCCATGAAATGCTTTAAGTGGGTTTTAATGGGCCAGCCTAGTAGGAATATGGAAGATAGTAGTGCTGAGGGTCATTTGAACTGTGTAGGACTGATGGCCCAAGGTGTGGAGAAGAACTTTAATACATGGCTGAGAGACTGTTTTTGTGATGTTTTCGCAAAGAACACGCCTGCTTTTTGCCATTGCCTCTAGAGACTGCCTAGGGCTAAGGTAAAGAGATTTATATTAATTGCATCTGCAAAGGAAGTCTCAAAAAAGTCCAACAAAGACTTTGTTCTCTGGTTAAGTCTGATGAAGAGAATTTTGAACAAACATATCAAGCTGAGAAAGGAAAAGTACAAAATGTATGATTTGAGTATTAAAGGGACTCCAGGAAGTGAAATGGAGCTGAATTCAAGGATATTAAATTGAATTAAGGGAGTGGTGACCTGGGGGCAAGATTCCATCCAGCTAAACATAGGTTCAGGCAAGGTAGTATAAGCCTTTAATCCCAGGAGGCAAAGATAAGCAGACCTCTGAGTTAAGGGCAGCCTAGAACAGAGCAAATTCTAGGTGAAGAGAAACTTAAATCCAGGCTTGTTGGACCACACCTTTAATCCCAGTGCTTAGGAGACAGGTATGCAGATCTCTTGAGTTCAAAGTCAGTCTATGGAGCAAGATTCAGGACAGCCAACTTAGGCAGTAAAGGAGTTGGGCAAAAGGAAGCTAGTGATAATATAATAGAACAAGGGGTGGGGAGGGCGATGTTCCAGCTCCTACAAGCAGAAGAACTCAGCAGCTTTGGCCATGTGTCTCTGGCTTTATATTCAAGAAGAGAAGAAGACTACTGGGACAATTGATGCTGGTTAGCTGGAGCTAAGAAATTAGTGGTGATTAAGAAAAGACCAGCATCACTGAGGTGAAATCTGGGAAGTGCTTTCTGAGAGCACAAAGAAGCTGTGTTCCAGAGATAGCCAAGGTGGTACCTCATGCTGCAGCTGTACTTGGTAATGTGTAAGAATCTTCCAGGTGGCACTCGTTTTGAAGGCATGAAGGCATCATGAAGAACATCTGAGGTTCAGCACTGTGAGATGCCACAGGAGGTCATTGTTGAAAGTGCACCCTCAGTTGTAGTTGACAGCTCAGAACTGAAGGGTTCATGGAAAGGAGTTGAGGCTAGGTACTGTGAAGAGAGCCTATGAAAGGCTTTGGTGAAGCACAGTTGCAGTGGAAGACCCTAGCATATTGGAGATGGCAGTACCATGGGATGACCACCAAGAACAGCAGTCACAATGGAGTGGATCAACCTGAACTTAGAGTGCTACAGAGGGCAGAGCAGAAGATGTGATACCAGCTCTTTGGAGATGCACAGATGATCATGTGTAAATCTCAGACATTGGAACAAGAAGCTGTGAATCTGAAATTGACTTGGGGTACCCAAGATGTTAAAAATGCCAGAGCCACAGGATACCTGCCAAGGAAAGCTGCTTACAGGGAGTGGAACAAGCCCAGGAGAAAGAACCTTGTTTCAGTCAACAAAGGTGAAAAAGGAGTTGGATATCTGAAGACTGCTTTGCCATCAGACATGGAGATGCAGAGTTTGGACTTTGCCCAGCTGGTGTCCTGTCTTGCTTGGGGGATTACAGTTAAGTAATTGAATGAATCTCAGAAGAAATCTTGAACTTTGGACTTTTAACACTGTTGAGACTGCTATAGACTACAGGGACTTTTGAAGTTGGACTAAATGTATTTTTGCATTATGTGATGTTTAAGTATGGCCCCCATAGACTCATGTTTGAACAAGCCTATGGGAGCCAGGGAGTGGAATGTGATGGTTCATATAGGAATGGCCCAGGGAGTGACCCTATTAGGAGGTGTGGCCTTGTACAATTAGGTGTGTCACTGTGGGTGTGGGCTTAAGACCCTCACCCTAGTTGCCTGGAAATCAGTCTTCCACTAGCAGCCTTCAGATGAAGATGTAGAATTCTCAGCTTCTCCTGCATCATATTCTCCTGCACTAGATGCTCCCATGTGTCTGCCTTGATGACAATGGACTGAACCTCTGAGCCTGTAAGCCAACCCCAATTAAATGTTGTCTTTTATAAAACTTGCATTGGTCATGGTGTCTGTTTACAGCAGTGAAACCCTAACTAAGCCAGAAGTGGACATGAGGGATGCTGTCAAAGAGGTAAGGACCTCAGAGGAGTATTTGATTATCTCCCCTACTTTTCTGACATCTTGGGGTTGGGCAATTGAGAATTATTTTCTTTTAATGTGGATAGTACTTACTGGAGTAATAGGCTCATTTTTACTGTAGAGCTTACCAACAACTCCCGTCTCCAACCTGGAATCCCATGGGTCTTGTATGTAGAAGAAAAGTGTCTTGTGGTGTTGATAGAAGAAATGATTGATCAGTGATCCTAGCATATGTATCTGACAAGACCAATATGGGCAGCCCCCATATTCATATGGCCCATTTTCTACAATAAACTTTTGTCTGGTCAAAGAGAAAGCAAGTACAGAGTTCATAATATTTAGATGTGATAACAGATAAAGGGATGATAGCGATTTGGATCAGTTCCTGGCATCCAGCTATGGAGCAGTTTCCTGAACCTATTTGGAAAGACTGTTTGTTGTCTGTGGGGGTTTCTTGAACCTCAAATCTCCAGATGTAAGGACTCTTCTGGATGGAAATGAAGAACAGCAGGGTGAAGACAAGAATCCCATGTCTAATCCAGTGAGGTTGAGCTCAGCTGCCAGAGTGGATTCCTTTTCTCTGGGATTCGGGACAAGGTGGATTAACAGAGCATGGTCCTGTTAGGGTTGACTTGTATGAAGAAGAGTTATTTTTAGATGGAGGGATGAAAGGTTCAAGGTGAAATAAATGAGAGACAATGAGAGAATCATTTGAGTTTAGCAGCTGTTGGAGTCACAAGAATCACCGTAAAAGGGCCCTGCCATTTGGGAGAGAGGGGTGAGGACCAATGATCTGGAGAGGATAGGAGGACTTGGTTTCCAATGTTGATAGGCAGTGAATAGAAGACAGTCTATGGCCATTGTAGATGGTGGTCAGCAAAATTCCATAGGAGAGAACAGAGGTGGCAAAGTAATGGGGTGAGTAGATGATCTGGGAGGGGAGAGCGTTTTGGTGAAAGACCAGGTGTTAAGACTGGATATCCATACATGAGTTCAAAGAATGAGTTGAGAAGAGGTCACTTGGGGAGAGCTCGTAGCCTGAAAAGAGCCAGAGGTAGAAGCTTTACCCAGTAAAGGTGAAGTTCATGTAACATCTTAGCAAGAGTGTCTTTTAAAGAACGATTAAAAGTTCTTTCTACCTTACCTGAAGATTGAGGGTAGTAGGGAATATGAAAATGGCAAGGGATGTCTAGGGCCTTAGATAGACTCTGAGAAATCTGGGAAGTAAATTCAGGACCATTGTCTGACTGAAGGGAGGCTGGGACATCAAATCAGGGGATGATTTCTCGGAGGAGGAGATCAGAGACTGTCTGAGCCCTTTTGTTAGTTGTGGGAAATGCTCCCACCCACCCTGAGAAGGTGTCCACCAAGACCAGGAGGTACTTGACATGTTTGACAGTGGGCATGTGGGCAAGTTTCCAGTCGGTTCCAGGTAGGGAACCTCTAGTCTGATGGGTAGGAAAAGGAGTGCTACGATATCTCGAGTTGGAGTCTGACATCTGACCCATTTTACAAGAAGTAGTGATAGATTTTAAGAAACTTATGTCCTCAGCAGTAGGCTGTAGATGGGTCTTAACAAAAGAAGATAAAGCTTGGCTGTTAGGATGTAAGAGTTGGTGAAGATAGGACAGAGTTTGGCGAGTGTCAGGGGGTGAAGGTAGAGATGTGGGTTGTAGTGTAAGGATGTCCTGGGGAAGGTGAGATGTGTTCAGGCTCCTAAGGGCCACAGTGCTAGCTGCCTCATCAGCTCAGTTGTTTCCCTTGGAGACAATATAGTTTTCCGCCTGGTGGGATCTGCAGTGAACAATCTCAATAGTTGTGTGGAGACGGGAGGCCTTTAACATGGCCAAAATGTGGTTTGCATTAGTTACTGATCCTCCTTTTGTGGTAATTAACCTGCACTCCTTCCAGATAGCTGCATGGGACAGGAGGATATGGAAAGCATATTTGAAATCTCTGTAGATGTTGATGGATTGTCTCTGTGCCAGTTGAAAGGCACGGGTGAGGGCTATTTTCTCAACCTGTTGATTAGTGGTGTGTGCAGGAAGGGCCTGTGCCTCCACCACCTCGGTGTCTGACACTATGGTATAGCCAGATTTTCTAGCTCCTTCATATAGAAATGAGTAACCATCTGTGTACCAGCTATAAATGGCCTGAGGCAATGTGCCCTCCTTTCTGTGCAAAGGATGAGGTAATAGTTGCTCTAAAGTCTCAGTGTAGGAATGAGACAGGGTTAGTATTAGGTCAGGGAAGAAGACTGGACATATTAAGAGGAGGGCCTGATTGGAATGTGAACATGGAGTCTTCTATTAATGTTACCTGAAGAGAAAGATCTCTGGAGGGAGGTAGAGTCTGTAAACCTTTGTATGTTAGAAGCTTTGACAGGTTATGAGAAGAGAGCACAGTTACGGGTGACCCCAAGGTGTCTCAAAAAAGGAGTTTAGGACCTGCTAAGGTAAGAATACAAGGTGCCAATCCCTGGATGGTTGAATCTAGTCTTTTTTGACAAATATACTACAGGTGCAAAAGAAGATTCCAGTTGGTGACCTAAGACTCCAAGGGCAAATCCCTCCCTTTTAGTTACATAGAGGGAAAAAAGGACGGGTCAGGTCAGGGAGATGTAAGGCTGGAGCCTTAAGGAGAGCCTGTTAGAGCCTCTTAAAGGGCTTAGTAACAGGTCTGAGAAGAGGCTCATGGGTGGGGCCTAACGCTTCTTCATATAAGGACCAAGAAAGGAGGGAAAAGGAAGGAACTCAGGAACTTAAAATGCTAGCCATTCCTAGGAATGATAATATCTCTTCCTTTGTAGAAGGAACAGTTAAAGACTAAATCAGATTCTATCTAAGGTAATAGCCTTGTGGGTTGGGGTAATTGTTAGTCCCAAATAGGTGACCTGAGGAGTGGACAGTTGGACTTTAGAAGGTGAGATACTGTAGCCTCAACTAGAAAGGAAATTTAGAAGAGCATAGGTGTCAGTTTGACTAATCTCTAGAGAAGGGCTACAGAGGAGGACATAAAGAAGAATTTTAGATTTAGGGAGAGATAAAGAGAGTAAGTCAGAAGCCAGGGCCTGGCCAAATAGGTGTGGGCTGTCCTGGAATCCCTGAGGTTGTATAGTCCAGGTAAGTTGGGTAGAAAAGTGGGTGTCAGGATCTGTCCAGGTAAAGGCAAATATGTTCTGTGACTGGGCATTGAGAGGGATAGAGAAAAATGTGTCCTTGAAATCTAGGACTGAGAAATGAGAAGTTCCTGAGGGGATAGTAGAAAGAAGTGTGTAGGGGTTAGCTACAACAGGATGGAGCAGGACCACTGCAGAATTAATGTGCCTGAGGTATTGAACCAGGAGATAGGTATCATTAGATTTCTTAATTGCCAGTAAAGGGGTGTTGAAGGGTGAAGAAGTAGGGCAAAGAAGTTTTTTCCTTAAGAGGTCAGAAATGACAGGTTTAAGTCCCCCGCGGTTCTTGAGAGAGAGAGGGTATTGAGTTTGGGTGATGAATCTAGTAGAGTCCTGTAACTGAATAAGAACAGGAGAATGATGATTAGCAACAGAGGAGTTCTGGACATCCCAAACTCTGGGGCTCACTTGAGAAGCTGGTAAAGGAAACAATATACTAGTGTTAGTAGGTTGACTGTCTAGAAGAAGTAGAGGAACTGCTGGCAAGATTGGGTTCAGGCAAGTGGGGGCTGCAAAAGAAATGGATGCCCCCAACTTAGCTAAAAGATCCCTTTCTAATGAGGGAACAGGACAAGTTGGCACTACCAAAAAGGAATGTGTGAAGGGTACACCCCTGAAAGTGCAACTAAGTGGTGGGATCTGATGGGAAAGATAAGGTTGTCCTCCTAACCTGACAATAGGAAAACGTGAAGGTGAAGTGGGTCCCCAAAACTCCATCGGTACTGAGTAAGTGGCCCTGGTGTTCAAGAGGAAGGAGATGGGCTGCCCACATACCATGATAACTACCAGGGACTCCCTGCTGGTGATGGGCGTGGTCGGGTTGAGTGCATTCCTGCCCCTTCAGTCATCCATAGCCAAGCTTAGGAGGTCAGCTGGTGGAGTACCTGGATGGGATGTCCCCTTGTTCTGCGTGACAGGAGGGCAATAGACAGCCCAATGACCCTCTTGACAGCACTTAGGACATGGTTCTCTTGGCTTGTGGGGGTTAGGGCAAGCCCTCGCCCAGTGACCTTGCTGACCACATCTATAGCAGGGAGCTGGTGGTTGCTGAGCCTTAGAAGGCCAGGGGTCCAAGCTAGAGGCTGGAGCTGGTCAGACAGCCTTTGCCAGCATGTGGTACTTTTGTTTTCGGGCTTTTTTATCCCTTACATGGTACACCTTGAAGGCCAGCACCAAGACTTCTGCCTGTGGAGTTAGGGGCCCCCTCTCCAAGTGCCTAAGTTTAGCTTTTATGTCAGGGTAGCTCTGGGAAAAAAAAGTAGATCATCAGTAGTTGCTTACTTTCTAGATTTGAAGGGTCTAGATTAGTGTATTGTAACGAAGCCTTTGTGAGGCATTCTAAAAACTGAGATGGATTCTCCTGCTTGTCCTGGACAACCTCTTGGAGTTTTTCCATATATACTGGCTTTAAGGCTGCTTTTGTAAGACTGGCCAGAAGGCATGTAATACACCTGTCTCTGGCTAAAATACCATCTGTGGAATTGTAATTCCACTGAGGATCCTGGTCAGGCACTGTCTCGGATCTGATTGGATATGTTCTATCTGTTTGGTGAATTTCGTCTACATGCATTCTTGCCTCTTTCCAAACTCACCTGTGTTTATCAGGAGGTAAATTATTAGTAAGAATCATATAAACATCATGGAAAGGCAAGCTGTAAGATTGAGTGATGTACTGGAACTTCTTAATAAAGTTGGAAGAGTTAGAAGTATAGGAACCCAGTCTGCTTTCTATTTGAGAAAGTTCACTCAGTGAGAAAGGAACATGTACTCTGATCAAACCATCAACTCCAGCCACTTCCCTTAAAGGAAGGACTGGTGCAGGGTCAGGTGTTCTTGTAGGAGGAGAAGGACTTGGGGATCTGGCCGTAGCCTTGGAACGCATGATAGGAGGGGTAAAGGTCGGCACCAGTTCAGCGCGTTTGGAGTGACCTGTAGCTGGCACAGAGGGAGAGGAGTGGTCTGGAGAGGTTGACTTAATAGGCTCTGGGACCTAGTGAACAAGAGAAACTGAGGTGGCAGTTTGGGCTTTTGCAGGCATGGCAGTGGGTCTGCAGCAGATGGGAGGTGGTTCGAGCTTAGAGTCATCTAATGGAAAGTGGGTAGGTTTCATAGCTAAGAGAAGCTGGGTTGGGGGACATGAAAAACAGAGGGAAGGTTTAGAGTGGAGAGAGATAAAAGCTTGAACATATAAAACCTCATTCCATTTACTGGATTGTTGATAATATGTTTGGAGATCCCTTAAAACGATCGGGTCTAGAGTGCCATTAGCTGGCCATTTGGAATTATTATCTAATGGGTATTGAATCCAGACCTTATTGCAGAGGTTTATCAGTTTTGAGTGCCTCAAATTGGGCACTCAAATTGGGTTATTTTAGAGATTTGAGATTTTCCAAGAGACATCCCAGTGGGGTGCCTGGAGGTATGGTCGAAGACAAGTTAGTGCCCATTGGGTGAAAGGGGTAGCTGATAAATAACATGAACCAGCGTCCTGGAGGACTATTAGCAACATGGTTATGGCCAAGCTAGAAATTCAGGTCATCACGAGAAAGTCTAGAGGCCCTGCAATATCCCCAGGGAATGTCCGGAAAGAGATCCAACCTGGTCCAGGATTTTTGGCAGCTGCAAGAGCTCAGGGGAATCTTAGATTGCTTCCTAGAGAGAGAATGTCCTAGAGCCTAATGTCCTAACACAAATGTCAGCCAGGATGCCAGCCATATGGACTGGGCATTGGAAGCCTTCCTTTAGCCCAAAAGAGGCTGGCCAGGCATTATCTGGGTCTAAGGTTTCCTCCAACCAACAGGAGAAACTCCTTACCAATTAATATAGCCGGTGTGTGTTTGCGGGAATTTGTAACCCAGCAGCAGGAAATGTGGAACCGTTTGGTCAGTTAGCCAGGAGGCAATTCCATGTGGTAGCCCGCAGTGCACAGCTCACGTGATAGAAGCCTGTGAGTCTTGCCATGGTGGCAGCAGAGATGGTCTGTGCAGTGGTTGAAATACACATGTTGGATGATGGCAGGTTCTAGCAGATGGAGTCCACGTGGTGTAGTAGTGGCTGCAGGCGGTGATGGTGGTGGTGGTGGTTCTAGTGGCAACTACTGGTTGCCTGGGTCTACAGCCCCCCTGAGTAATGAGTCCTGGGTTTTGGCACCAGTGTTATGACCAGAGGGTGACTGCAGTGGTAGCAGTGGTGACAGGATCAGGGAATGGCTGCTGCAGCAGCAGAGAGACCATACCAGACCAAACAGTTCCACGTGGGGTTTAATGAGGGAAAGAGCAAAGGTGTCAGTGGAAAGAGAAGAGGGAGGGAGAGAGAGAGAGAGAGAGAGAGAGAGAGAGAGAGAGAGAGGAGAGAGAGAGAAAGAAAGAAGAAGTGAGGGAGGTGCTACTCCCATCCATATATACAGATGGTGACATGGTCGAAGGTAAAGGTGGCTATTGCCTTGGCAACAGGCATATAGGCCGTGCTGTCACCTATCTGATGTCACAGGTGTTGGAGGTCCCCATACCAACACAAGCTCTGCTGCCAGAAGGCTGCTCTCCACAGTCAACTGCTGGGATAACAACTGAAAACAGTTACCCATCCAAGTTCATATCCTGATTTCAGAGAATTGTTATATTTTAAAACATTTATGTCTTTATTATTTTTCATCCATGTGGACTAATTTTGCACAGGATGAGGTTATTTTGTCCCCATGTCCCCATGTGTGTATTATCTTCTCTCAGTCACACTATCTTGCAGGAAGTCATCCCCATCACAAGTCAAATATCATTGCACTGCATAAAATATTATTTTACTGCATATTTTACAAATATCATTGTATTGCATAAAATATCATTTTAAGGTTGTGAAAATTTCCTTTATTGGCCTGTGATGTATATCTTCCTCCAGAATCATTCTGCCTTAGTCACTGCCTTGATGATCCCTGGGATGGGGGTAGACAAGGGTGGGTCACCTGTTCTGCCCCTTCTTTGTCAGTCTCTTCACTTTTCTGAATGTTTGCACTTCCAAATAAAATTTAGAGTAAGCTTGTAGAATTCCATTAAAATCCTATTGGGATTTGACAAGAATTAATTTCAATCCTGAAATATAGCTAAAGGAATTGACAACTTTACAATGTGTTCTTCCTTCTTATTGATGTAATATGTCTCCCTGGTCATCTAGGTCTTTTGTAGACTCTTTGAATTGGCTCTATAATTTTTTTCTGTAAAGATCATACACATTTGTTAGATTTATTCTTACATTCCTTATACTTTATGATGCTATTAATTCTATTTAGCATTGTATTCTTTTAGTTTATTATGGGTGATTAGAGATATTAATAACAATTGATTTCCTGTTTGTTTGCTTGGCTGAGCTTAATATTAACTCTTATAACTTTAAATCCTCTTGGAATATTTTTAATGGACATGAATATTTTTATAGAGGTGAATGCAGCCAGGTTTGCTTTGCAATCTCTGTGTCATTTTATCTTGTGTAAAACAAAATTCTTTCACAGCATTCACAGTAAGTACAGTCAGTGTACATCTTGTTCTGTTCCTACATTTATGGTAGCTGCTCCTGTCTATTAAGTACACATTCTGACGATTCTTTGTATTGATTATTTGTTTTTTCTTTCATTGATTAATAAATTATATTAGTAGATTCACCAGATGTTTCCATTTAGCTTAGCTTTTATTCCCATTTCCATCTTGAAGCCACTCCTTAAAAATTCCTTGAATATTCACCAAAATTTGATTCAGAAGAAAGAGGCCTGCTGGCATTTTACAAGTACCAGTGAGTTAAGAGTTAATTATAAGGCGAAATTTTAGTTTCTGTTTTTGTATAGGACTTGTAATATTTAGCTGTCACCACTCACTTTACCTATAGTGTGCATCAAACTAATAATGGTGAGGACTTGCTTTCCTGTAGGACAGGCAGGCAATTCTTTCATACAACACAAGTTCACCCTATTTGTGGAAATCCTTACTCCAGTAGCACCCCAAACAGGGAAAACCCAACCAGTCTCCTTTATTGACTATCTCAAGAGGGTTTGGCCCTGCTGGGGAAGCCAACTTATATTATTTCCAACTTGCCTGTTCAGCTTTCTGTTACTTTAATGCTATGTGTTAGCTGGAATTAATTCTGGGTAGAAACCTTTCTCTATCCATTATATAGGTGGAAAACAACACATTAATGTGTAAATTGGGGTGGTGATTTTATTTTTGTTATCTTACAATAGACTCATTCAGCACTTCCTTCAGAAAGGCTGGTCTGAGAACTCATCTAAAAACCTGGGAAGAAATGTTTATGGGTTTTGATAAACTTGTGGGTTGAATTTTCTTAGTGGCTTTAAGGTGATTTCTGTTACAACTGCATTTTATTTCCATCTGAGACATTTAAATACGGAGGCATCTCTTTATGGTAAGCATCATTGCAGCAGAGAAATGATTTATATTACCACTTATTAAGCCATATCAAGAAATGAAAATATGAAATGATGACAGTATAATATACATTCCATACCTTTTCCAAAGTATGTGGTAGTCCTCACAACTTCTCATCAATATTCAGCACCCTAATGAAAATAAAAATCGTTACGTTTCAAAATAGAAACTCATGCTCTCAGCATTAAACTCCAAGTGATACCAAATTAATGTAGCCTGTGAAGCATGGATTTGGACATTCTATCATGGTGGAGAGACATCAATTCAGAGTCTTAGCAGAGCTCACATAACCTCAATAGCCAACAACAGGATCCAGCTACAAATGATGGAAGCTCACCAGTGCATGCACTGTGAACACGAATACTGTGTGAGACTTTTTCATGATGTAAAGTTCTTGGTCATGATTAAACGTCTTTCCTCGCAAATTCTATTAAGTAAAATTAGTTACACAGTGTGGTCTAATTGTTCTTTCTGTAAAAGTCAATGGATTACAAGTAATTGCATATGCACAAATGCAAACAACAGTGAAGGAATTGAGGTACAGGCAGCAGAGACACTGGCTTGAAAGGTAAACTGCCCCTGCTTCACAGACCATGTGTATTGTATATCTTAGTTAGGGTTCCTATTGCTGTGAACAGACACCATGACCAAGGCAAGCCTTATAAAGGGAAACATTCCATTGGGGCTGGCTTACAGTGTCAGAGGTTCAGTCCGTTATTGTCATGGCTGGAGATGGCAGTGAACACGCAGACAATGCTGGAGAAGGACCTGAGAATTCCATATCTGAATCCACAGGCAGCAAAAAGAGATTGTGTGCTATGCTGGGCTCCATTGTAGGCTGAGCATAGGAGACCTCAAAGTCATTCCCCAAAATGCTATGCTTCCTCCAATAAGGCCACACCTCCTGATAGTGCCACTCCCTAAGGGGCAAGCATTCAAACACATGACTCTATGAGGGCCGTACCTATTTAAACCAACATATTGTAGTAGGCCTATATTCAGAGAAATGACTTGTGAAAAATCTGCTTGTGTGTAACACCAAGCCATAAAGAAAGGGATTATCTTGTAAACAAGTAGAAATTATAGCAAAAGAAAAACAGTTTCTAATTAGTGATTGTGTTATAAATATTTGGGCCTAAATATTTGATGGAAAAGAAGATCAGAAGCTCTATTCAGTGAGTGTTATGTTTTCAGTCTGCCCTAGCATCTTGATCAGAGATATTCACCTCATGGTAAGAAGGTAGCATGGCTATGCAGAACAGAATGGTCCCAGGGCAAGCCATGGTCTCCACAGATATGCTTCACTTACTTCCTGCCACCAGACACCACCAGCCACAACTTCAGCAGCTTGAGTCATTCTTTCAAATCTTGGAATTTTCAACGTACTCAATCTCTTTTTCTTTTAAAATTAGGTATATTCTTGATTTACATTTCAAATGTCCCCTTTCCTGGTTCCCCCTCCCCCAATAATCACAAAAGCCATCTCCCCTTTCCCAGTCAACCCTTCCCTGCTTCCTCATGGTATTCCTCTACATGATGGCAACAAGTCTTTCCAGGACCAAGGGCCTCTCCTCCCTTTGGTGTCTAACAATACTGTCCTCTGATGCTGATGTGTCTGGAGCCGTGGGTAACTCCATGTGTACTCTTTGGTTGATGGTTTTGTCCTAGGGAGCTCTGGGAGTACTGGATGACTCGTATTGTTGTTCCTCCGGTGGTACTGCACACCCCTTCAACTCCTTGGGTCCTTTCTCTAGCTCACCCATTGGGGACCAGGTGCTCAGTTCAATGGCTGACTTAGAGTGTCTCCCTCTGTATTTGTCATGTACTAGCAGAGCCTCCCAGGTGACAGCTATATCCAGCTCTGATTATCCAGCACTTATGGGCATCCACAATAGTGTCTGGGTTTTGTAACTGTATATAGGATGCATCCCTGGGTGGGGTAGTCTCTAGATTGTCTTTCCCTCAGACTCTGCTAAACCTTTTGTCTTTGTATCTCCTTCTGTGGGTACTTTTTTCCCTTTCTACAAAGGACCCAAGGATCCATACTTTGTTCTTCCTTCTTCTTGGGCATCATTGGATATGTGAATTGTGTCTTGGGTATTCTAAGCTTCTAGGCTAATATCCAAATATTAGTGAATGCATACCACGAGTGTTCTTTTGTAATTGGGTTACCTCACTCAGTATGATATTCTCCAGTTCCATCCATTTGTCTAAGAATTTCATGAATTCAATCTCTTATTAGTTCAAGATCCTAAACATATATACATTAAAAGGGTAGTCAATCTAGAAGAATTTTAGAAGACTTATGATAAATTTCCCTCTATATGAAAACTATCAAAATTAAATCATGGATATCTGAAGTACTTATATAGATCTGTAATAAGCAATGAGATTAGAGCAGTAATTATGAATTCCCCAAATAAAATTCTTGGAAAATTTACTACTAAAATCAACTAATTAAAAAAATAATGTGTAAATTTGATTGCTTTGTGTGACCATATATGTAGGGTAGGAAAAAGGCATTTAGCCGGGCGGTGGTGGCGCACACCTGTAATCCCAGCACTTGGGAGGCAGAGGCAGGCGGATTTCTGAGTTCGAGGCCAGCCTGGTCTACAGAGTGAGTTCCAGGACAGCCA
>BDUI01000083.1:408186-441033 GCA_002335545.1 Apodemus speciosus
AACTTTGTAATTTTATGAGGTCCCATTTGTCTATTCTTGATCTTAGGGTATAAGCTATTGGTGTTCTGTTCAGGAACTTTTCCCCTGAGCCAGTGTCCTCTAGGGTCTTCCCTAGTGCTGTAGACCTATTTCTTAGCAAAGTTTCAATGTAACAACATCTTATTGTTTTCCTGTTTTTGTAATAGATAA
Source organism: Apodemus speciosus (assembly GCA_002335545.1). Lineage (NCBI taxonomy): Eukaryota > Metazoa > Chordata > Mammalia > Rodentia > Muridae > Apodemus > Apodemus speciosus. The sequence goes on from BDUI01000083.1 coordinate 408,376, forward strand.
AATAGGTAAAATTTTCACAGATTTTTTCTCCCCACTCTGACTTCTTGGAAGGCTTCAATTATAAAAGAGAATATAATGGCTTTGGGAAATCTGAAACCATGAAATAAATAAAATTACTTTGTTCTTTTTCATTTTTAAGCCATTTGTGTTAAAATGTTGGAAATTAAATTACTCTAAATTTAAAGGCATGCTTTGACATTTTGTATAATGACTAGTTTCTTTTAAGGAATAAATTCTTACCAAGTGCACGGTCTGGATTAAGAGAGCTCTTCCTCATCTGTTATTCTTCCCACTGTAATTTCTTACCATCTCATCACACCTCAAAGTTGTGGGCAGCTGAAGAATACCCATCTAATGGTATCAGGCTACCTGTTTAGTGGTCAGAAATGGGTTACTTACATAAAACTATATATACATATATATAGTATATAAGTTATAACTATATAACTATATATAATTATAACTATAATTATAACTATATACCTATATATAATTTATATATACATAAAATTGATATATTTTCTACATTAAAATGCATTTCCTTAGTGAAGATACAATTGAACAGATGATCCCTTTATTTTGTATATGTGGGTATTTTAGCTGCATGTATGGCTGTGTACCACATACATGAAGTTCCTGTGGAGGCTAGAAGAAACCACAGTTCTAAAAAACAAAACATCACATCAAACAATAGCACTTGACTGAAGGAGTAATTAATATGAGTTTTTATTACAATGTATCATTATGGCACGATATAACATAAGTCATCAGCTCTCTAGTCCAAGGATCACCTGCCAAACAAAACTTAAAATGTATAAGTACAAAAAATTCAAATAACACAAATAATCAAATAAAAGAATCATGCAACTAGGGTACTGTTTATATTCTAAGTGCTTTTGCATGGAGTGTACAGGGTGACATAAGAGAAGGCAAAAAGGGAATTTGGGTGATTTAAAGAGTTGGAGTTCACTTTTCTCAAAAAAAAATAGAGACATATGATAGGACTTCATTAATTTTGGAAGATAGGGCAGACAATTTCTATGCAGGATGAATGATGCATGCAAWGTCTCCTGCAAAAGGCAACATGGCATATATGGATGATACCGAAGACTTATTTGACTTGTGTGGGATGGAAAATGGGGAAATAACATAAGATGACATTTAGAAGGGAGGCAGGGACTACAGCCTTATTGATGGTGTTTTGCCTTGGTTTTGATCCTCTTTATATTGCCCTGAAGTAATTTTTAATATCCCCATCATCACTACCACTACACACACACACACACACACACACACACACACACACACACACACACACACACGCACATGCACACGCACACACACACGCGCGCGCACACACACACAGAGAGAGTGAGAGAGAGAGCAAGAACAAAAACAAAAACAAAAACAAGCATCAAAAGAACCTCTGTTAAAAATGGTTTGGGATTAACTGTTCATTCATACATTTTAGAGACATTTTATTGTAAGGGATTTAGTCTCTGAGAACAATTGAGAATGTTATTTGTTCTGAATTAGTGGAGTGTCACATTTACATCTGTATTTCATAATGAAAATGCTCAATAATTCAGACAGAATGTAATTGATTGTCAATTGGCATAGTAGTGAATATCATTCCAAGGGAGATACAGATGATGACAGGTTGGAGGAAGAAAGATCATTAGTGGAAATGAAAAAGAATGACTGAATCAAAGCCATGTTCAGAAAGTCAGTGTAGTGGCTCATAGCAATGGGTAGCAGTGGCTAGAAGAGAAGCAGGTACTGGAGTTTCTGGACATCTTTTCCAGGTGTGAAACCTGGGTGAAAAAAGACACAATGTGCATGTTTGATGAGCTAATCCAAGTTTGAGGGACTTTAAAGCATTCAAACAAGAGTGGCAAAATCTGACATAAATGTTGAATTGCAGCTCAAGGTAGAGATGTGAAGGTGTTGTCAGTGCCTTGGAGCAAAGGATTTTCTGGTTATTGCCTAAGGACACAGCCTCCCTGCCTGAGGGCTGCTGACAGGACAACTGTCCAATGGCTTGTGAGTCCTAGTTGTTAGAACATCCTTTTCAGTCGTGGTAAGCAAAGGTGCCTCTGAATTTTGACAAGTCATCCTGGTGGAGATGGGGGTTAGTTGTAAAACTAGAGGGAAAGAGCACTTAGAGTTGAATGTTGATGTTTATTACTGTTATTTTATAATGTTGGTGAGCAGGAGAAAAGGAAGAAAATTCAGAAAATATGTGGCCAGGTGACTGAAGAATATGTTAGGTTCTATCACAGCCCAATGCAGTGTAATAGTCCTTTTGGGATTGAATCTTGTCTTCCAAATTCCTGTGTTTAAGCTCTCAGAATATGACTGAGAAACTGGATCTCTCATTACCAAGATCCTGGCCCTATGAGAGGATCAGTTGCTTATCTTGACAGTTGTTCTTTGTTACTTTTAACCCATTATATGTGAGAACTGTCACTCTGAGAAACTCAGATTCTAGGAGCATGAAGAACACAGTCCCTATGCTGGGACTCTGTCAAAGATCTACATGCAGAGCAGAGTTGGGTATTGGAGAAAAGTCCTTGAACCTTTCACATGCAGCAGAGAGTCAAAAGGGTATGAGTTTTAAGAAAGGGCTTAAGAGCATTGTTGAAAAATGCTGACAGGTTATGGGTCTTGAGAGAAGACTACAGATGCCCAGTGGATACAGCAGAAAGAGGTTAGCAACTTAATCAATTTTAGTGTGGACATTGGGAGTATTGGAAATGATATAGGTTGAAGACCAAGCTAAAACCAGGACTTCTTATTCCCTTTGTTTTGGAGCCATCACTATGATGATGGAGCTGAAATATCCTGTATCACTAAGTAGTATAAAAGTAACTTTTATTTACCTGATTTAATTGTTCTTTCCAAGGCTTCCTGCTTCCAACTGCTAACTTAGGTCTAGTCCTGGAAACTTCTACCCTCCATAATCTAGGTCTATAATGTTTCCAACCTCTGAGACTTACTACTGAGTAAACTCACCCTTTCTAGCTCTTTCTGACCTCTGGCTGGCTGGTCAACTCAGCTATTCTGACTCAACTTCTCTCCAAGCTGGTTGATTTAATCTGGCTTTTATCTCAGTCTCTCCAGAATTGCTCAGCTTGGCCTCATACTAATTCTGGTGATCTGTACTAATATTCTGACTGCTTCTCAATCTCTGTCGCACTCTGTCTTTACTTGGGTCTAGCTTGTTCTCTCTCTGCAACCTGTCTCTGTAAAACTTTCCTAGTAAAACTGCCTCCTTTTTGTCTTTTTCTTTTTCTCTATGCTCTGTTGTAAATACCTTCCCTTTCCTCTCTCTTCTCATAAGAATTAGACATATCCTATTCTGTCAAATCTTTCTCTGATTTGTCACTTTGTCTGCCACTCAATTAGACATAACTTTCAAATATGAGTGCTTCCATCTATAAACTTTACTTTCATTGTTTGTGATTGAAGGTGTGCACTAAGGATGTGTCTGTATTCCAGCTAGAATGATTAAAGGTGTGTGCTAAGGGCTGAACCATATCACACAAACCACCTATTTTTTTTTATCAGTAACTAACATAATGTCAGGGATCAAAATAGTGATCAAATGTCCTAAAATAAAGTGGTTTACTCTAAAATTTGGTTTTGAGGATTCATTAGAGGAATGAGAGCAACCACAAGCAGTGCAGGTATATGTTCATAGTGTAGTGCTCTCTACAGTGAGGGTTTTAACAGACATGATACTCCACCATGCTGGTTCCAGAAAAAGAGCAAAGAGCCCACTATTCTGTTCTATAACCTATAAAAATGTACATATTTAGTAGGAAGCAGTAATGGTATTTTTTGTGGTCTTAGTGAAAGGACACTTACTTTTTTCCTATAAGTACTCTTATTTTTCTCCATGGCTCTTTAAGGGTTGATGTTTGAAATTTGACATTTGGAGACTCCGAAAGGGAGTAAAGCTGTAGGTCAATGCACCATTGCTTCACAGGCTGCATTGACTCTGAGCCTGTTTTGGGGATAATAATCTTTCATTGACTTCAAGTTGCCAAAACGAACATCATGTAATTTTTTCCTACTGTTACCTAAGATACATTTGGATTATAGAATAATTGGTTGTTACTTTTAGCAAAAAATCAGATTGTAGTTAATTTCATTAAAGTAGGTGGTAGTTGCAGACAATCCTCTCTCTTTGCAGCTAATATAGTACCAGGAGGCTCTAAATTTGATTAAGTCCCTAAGTGGCACATAGTATTCACAGCACTAATGGCTGGGGTTAGTCCTCAGCTATGAATTTCACCAGTGCTAAGTACCACAAGAGCATCCCATTCTATTTATAACTCTATGTGAGTGACACCTATTTCTCAGACAGGGCTTTGGAATATCACCGTTTCAGGAAGCTTCAAGGTAATGAGGTCGTAGTTACAAAAAGTTATAATGGGTCCTCAACATGTTATATGAAGCTCCTGTTCTCTTTGAATTGAAGCTAAACAGGTTTTAGACTCATTCCTTTTTTCTAGTAGTTTTACTTCTAAGACCCCAAAGCCTGACATATTCAGAAGGCCAAGGCTCAATTTCTGATTCTTTTTTGTTGTTGTTGTTTTGTTTTGTTGTTGTTGTTGTTGTTTGTTTTTCTTTTTTTTTTTCTTTTTTGGTTTTTTCGAGACAGGGTTTCTCTGTGTAGCCCTGGCTGTCCTGGAACTCACTCTGTAGACCAGGCTGGCCTCGAACTCAGAAATCCGCCTGCCTCTTCCTCCCAAGTGCTGGGATTAAAGGCGTGCACCACCACCCGCCCGGCTGTTGTTTGTTTTTCAAGACAGGGTTTCTCTGTATAGCCCTGGCTGTCCTGGAACTCACTCTATAGACCAGGCTAGCCTCAATCTCAGAAATCATCCTGCCTCTGCCTCCCAAGTGCTGGAATTAAAGTAATATGCCACCAATGCCCAGCTCAATTTTTGATTCTTATAGTCGATTTGATTGACAACTTCCTTGAAACATCTTTGGGGTGTCTGAGTCTTCTGGCCACCAAACACTTCCTTGGTTTCCATTTATCCTGTCTCTTGCTGGTCCTCTTTTGTACCTTCCTTCTTGCCTTCACATTCTTAATGCTCTTTTGTTTTTGGTGAAGACTAGGTATTCTCATCCATCCTTTCGGTTATGATTATAATGATGAGATAGCAGCATATAGTTTATATATTATATTCTTTCTGACATTATGATTGTAAATGCAGTTGTTCATGATAATCTCCATCTATATACCACATACATACATTAGATGTAATAGGTTCAAACTGATTTCCATTCTCCTGTTTAATTTTTTTCACTTTAATGCTTACTGTAGTAGTGACTATATTTTAAATATATATGCTTACACTTAGAGACATATTCTGTTTTCTTTGAAATACATCTTACTATATTTTGACAAAATAGTGAGAATTCTTGCACCACTGCAGACATTCTCCAATTCTTTACCCTCACCCTCCCTAGCTTCCTAACTGTTCTTTGTTTCTATATTTACTCACATTAAATCGACATTCTACTTCTTGGCTGGGTGATTCTATTCATACATGTCAGTACATGGTAACCACTGGCTGCAAACTTTCAAGGAGTTGTCATCCTACTCAGAGCAAAATCCATACCAAATTCCAGACATTGTTTTCTATGACTGGGTCCTACACACTGTTTGTTGCTCTTGCTCAGAGAGTTACTGGTCCTTCCTGTGTAGCTGCTTATCTTTGTAAGTCCTATGCCTTTACCCCTTACCTCTCAAGGCTGTGTGTAAAGATACAGAGATGCCCATGAGGAGCTCAAACCTCCCCTTTCCCTCGTTGCATACTATCCTCTGTTTTCTACACCACTTCATCTGTTACATTGAGGCAGGAATCAGCTCCTTATAGGCAATAAGGGAAAAGCTACTGTCGCATATGCATAAGAACAGAGAGAATACTATTTTACGACTAGTAACACCAGTGTACATAGGAGTCTAAAAATCCGAGTCCTGGTTTACAGTCAGCAGATGAAACAAGGTTAGCAAAATTCATGTGTGGACACAGAGGGAACTCAACATGAGAGCACCATTCTAAGTGGATAAGTAGTACATGATTATATCCTTAGTTGGACCAGAAGGGCTGGGCAGAGTGTGTGTGGGTTTATCATTGGTCTAATACACCAAATATCCAGAAAACTAACCTTTCAATAAAACTGCGCATTTTTTTGTTCAACTTCTGCAATAGCGCTCATAAGAAACCTCTAAACAAAATTCCCACAGTACCTCTTACTTCAATAGCCTTTAGCTTTCCTATTCTGTTCTTAATAAATTTGGTTTACTTACTCATTCCTCCTTTGTGTGTGTCTTTAATCATCATCAACATGAGACAACAAACTTACTGTCTCAGTCTGACTTTTGGTAACCTCTGATTGTCTGGCATCTTATTCCTAGGTTCAAACCATCTGGATTGATATAGGGCCTGTTATCTCAAATATCTGCATCAATTCCAAATACTCATTTCATTGCTTAGTATCTATATCTTCTTAGAATAAAACTTGTAGTTTTAGGAAACATTTTCTTGCTTGTACATTGCTCTATAATTCTGCTTAGTGTAGTGTTCCCCTTTGAGACAGAACCTAACTGATATTTATGAAATTAAAAGTAGGGTGAGATAGTCTGACCACTGCTCAGCCAGCATCAGGCTTGCTGAACAAGGAGCAACTAGGTTGGATCCTACTTCCCATTCTCCTGTCTGAACCCTAGGGCATGCCCAGCTACCCTGAGCCAGTTGTGGGCTCTCCATTGTCTGGTAACAGCTCTGTTGACCTGTATTAGACCTGCTTAACAAGGAATATCCAAACCCATCTAACAAGGACAAATAAGGATCCCCTGAAATGGACCATCCAGGTTGGATACACTAAGAACAATCACAGGACTGCCCAAAGGAAGACTGCAGCACAGGGAATGTCCAGATTAATCCTGCCTTGATGATATCTGCTATACCAGGAACATCTAGGAACAACTAGATGGCAAAAAGCCCATGTAAGAACATAAACAACAAAACCCAGGGTAATATGACATCTTCAGAGCAGAGTTGTCCCACTATAGCAAGCCCTGGATATCCTAACACAACGAAAGAACAAGAAAATGACCTTAAATCCAGTCATAAAGATGGCAGATGCTTTTAAAGAACAAATGAGTAAATCCCTTAAAGAAAATACAATTAAAGAAGTAGAAACAAATAAATGCCTTAAAGAAATATAGGGAAATATAATTAAATGGGTAAAGGAAATGAATAAAACTGTTCAAGACCTGAGAATGGAAACAGAAGCAACAGAGAAACTACTATTTGAGAGAATACTAGAGATAGAAAACTTAGGGAAGAGAATAGGGATAACAGATACAAGAAGAGAATAGGGATAACAGATACAAGAAAATCACCAACAGTATATAAGAAATGGGAGAGGGACTCTCAGAAGTAGAAGCTACAACAGAAAAAAAAAAACTGATACATCAGTAATCTAATCTTTTTAAAACTTATTTTATTTTCCTTTCAATTGTTGCCCTCTTTCTCAATTCCCCCTCCAAAAGTTCTTCATCCATCTACCCTTCCCATTACCTTTGAGAGTGTTCACCAATATCCCCTTACCCACTCCCATGTCCTATCCTCCTTCCCTTTGGCATCAGGTCTCTACAAGATTAGGTGGATTATCTCCTACTTAGACCAGACAAGGCTGTCCTCTGCTACTGGGGGCCCTGGACCAGCTCTCATATTCTCTTCAGTTGGTAGCTTAGTATCTGGAAACTCTCAGGGGTCCAGGTTAGTGCATTCTCTTGGTCTTCCTATGGGGTTGCCATCCCATTCAGCTCCTTCTGTCCTTCCCCTAACTCTTCCATAGGGGTCCTCAAGCTTAGTCCAATGGTTGGTTGAAAGCACCTTCATCTGTCTTAGTCAGCTGCTGGTGGAGCCTTTCAGATAAAAGCCATGCTAGGCTCCTGTCTGCAAGCATAACATAGCATCAGTAATAGTGTCAAGTTTCGGTTCCTGCATATGGGATAGATCCTAAGTTGGGCTGATGACTGGACAGTCTTTTCTTCAGTCTCTGTTCCATTTTGTCCCTGCATTTCTTTTAGACAGGAATAATTCTCTGTCAAAAATCTTGAAGGTGGATTGGTGACACATTCCTCCACTTGAGGTACTGTCTATTTAATGGAAGTGGTCTCTTCAGGTTCTATTTTCCCACTGTTGAGGATTTTGGGTAAAGTCATTCCCATTGTGTCCTGGGAGTCTCTCACATTCCAGATCTCTTGGACGTTTTAGAGGATCCACTAGGCCTATCACCCCCTGCAGCTGCATATTTCCATGTTAAATCTAAAAAATTCCTGACAAAAACATCCAGAAAATCTGGAATAGTACAAAAAAACTCTGACCTACGAATAATAGGAATAAAAATAGGTGAAGAATCCTAGCTCCAAGGACCAGAAAATACTTTTAACAAAATCATAGAAGAAACTTTTCTCAACTTAAAGAAAGTGATGCCTATAAACATACAAGAAGATTATATAACACCAATTACATTAGACCACAAAACAATTCTCTAGTACACATAACAATCAAACCACTAAATCTACAGAATGAAGAAAGAATATTAAAAACTGGAAGGGAAAAGGCCAAGTAACATACAAAGGGAGATGTATTCAAATTACACCACACATGCTCGCATGCATGAGCACATACACACACACACACACACACACACACACACACACACACACTAACACTGCTAACATCAAAATAATAGGAATTAACAACAATTGGTCATTAATATATCTCAACATCAATGGACTCAATTCCCCAATGAAAAGGCACAGGCTAACAGAATTAATATGAAAACAGGATCTCATCATTCCGTTGCACATGAGAAACACAGCCATTACCTTAGAGAATGGGCTGGAAAACAGTTTTTGAAGCAAATGGACTCAAGAAAGTTGGAGTAGCAATTCTAATATCAAGCAAAATAGACTTTGCTCCAAAATTAATCAAAAGAGATGAGAAGGACAATTCATATTTATCAAGGAAAAAAATCCATCATGATGACATCTCATGTCTGAACATATGTGCCCATGCAGAGCACCCATGTTTGTAAAAGAAACATTACTCAAGCTCAAACCACACATTGAACACCACACATTACTAGTGGGAGACTTCAATACCCACTTTCACTGATGGACAGTTTCTGTCATTGAGACAGAAACTGAACATAGAAATAATGAAACTAACAAAGGTCAAATAGACCCAAAAGATATCTACAGAACATTTCACTGAAAAAAACCCAAAAGTATATACCTCCTTCTCAGCACTTCATGGACTCTTCCCCAAAGTTGACTACATAGTTAGTCACAAAGCAAGCCTCAACAGATTCCAGAAAATTGAAATAAATCTGTGTGTCTTATAAGGCTACCATAGATTAAAGCTTGCAAGAATAATTGATAAAATACTTGCAATCTGAATCTAAGTACATACCAAAGACATGATCCACCATGAACTAGTAGCCTTCATTTCAGGGATGATCCCAGTTCAATATATGAAAACCCATTAATGTAATCTCCCATTTAAGCAAACTGAAAGAAAAAAACACCACATGATCATCTTACTAAAGATGATTTAATGTAAAAGCCTTTGACAAAATTCAACACCCCTTCATGTTAAAAGTCTTGGAGAAATAAGGGTTACAAGGTGTATACCTAAACCTAATAAAACCAATATACAGCCAATAGCCAACATTAAATTCAATGGAGAGAAACTTAAGGCAATCTCATTAAAATCAGGGCCAAAAAATGCTAGCCACTCTGTCCCTATCTATGCAACATAGTACTTGGAGTTTTAGCTAGAGCAACAAGGCAACTAAAGCAGTTCAAGGGGACACAAATTGGAAAGGAATAAGTCAATGTATTTGCAGATGATATGATACTATACATAAGCAACCCAAAAAATTCTATCAGAGAACTCCTACAACTGATAAACACCTTCACCAAAGTAGCTGGATAGAAAAATCAGCCCAGAAAAGTCAGTATCCCTTCTTTATACAAATGATATATTGGCTGAGAAAGAAATTAGGAAAAGAATTACAATAGACACAAATAATATAAAATACCTTGGTGTAACTCTAACCAAACAAGTGAAAGATATATATGACAATAATTTTAAGCCTCTGAAGATATCAGAAGATGGAAAGATCTCCCATGGACCAGTAGGTTAACATAGTAAAAATGGTCATCATACCAAACGCAATCTACAGATTCAATGCAATTCCCATCAAAATTTGCATGCAATTCTTTACAGACCTTAAAATAGCATTTTTCAATATCATATGGGAAAAAAAACGAGGATAACTAAAACAATCCTGAAGAATAAAAGAAGTGCTGAAGGAGTCACCATCCCTGAAGGAGTCACCATCCCTGATTTCAAGCTATAGTACAGAGCAATAGTAATAAAAACTGCATGGTATTGGAATAAAAACTGACAGGTTGATCAATGGAATAGAATCAAAGACCCAAAAATAAATCCACATACGTACGAACACCTTGCATTTGTCAAAGAAACCAAATCATACAGTGGAAAAATGAATGCATCCTCAACAAATGGTACTGGTTTAACTGGATACCAGAATGTAAAAGCATGAAAATAGATCCATGTCTATCACCCTGCGTAAAACTGAAATCCAAGTGCATCAAAGATATCAACATAAAACTAGATACACTCAATCTAATAAAGAGAAAGCAGGAAACTGCCTGGAACTCCTTGGCACAAGAGACAACTTTCTGAAAAGAACACCAATAACTCAGGCGCTAAGATCAACAACTAATAAATGGGACGTCATGAAACGGAAAAGAGTTTTCAAGGCTAAGGACATAATCAATACAACAAATGGCAGCCTATAGAATGGAAAAATGTAAGCAACACATTATTTGTGGGTCCTAGGTTCTGCCTGTTTATTTATTTACTTTTTGCCAGTGGTGTCTGTGTTCTGCCTTTCATTGGTTCACAGAGAAGAAGGCAAACTCTGTAGCCTGTTTTTCTTTTGAGGGCATCATTGGGCCACTGCTTACTAGACCTGTAGGGAAAGCACATCCTGGGACAAATGCTTTGGTTCCCTGTCTCCTATCTGTGTAACACCTGGGGAAATCAGTAAAGGGGATGTCATGCATGCTCCCTTCAGGGTATGAGACAGCAGCTACATGCCAGACCTAAAGGGGAGTAGCCTGAGAAGAGCAGGATATGATTCAGTTGGAAGCAAGTGCAGAGTACTTGAGGGACAGAAGAAAAAGGCCTTAATCAGAAGTTTTAGTGTCATTTTGGCAAAGCTAATTTATGCAAAGACCTTTCCAATGATTATCATTAATGTACCAGCTCTCTGAGACTATCCTTGTTAGTTCATATTGCTTTATTTGGGCTGGATGTGGATACATGCACATTATTCAGGATGAGACAAGTATTATATACTTTTTGCAGAAGGCTGTGAGAATATTCAGGAAGAGGGGTCTTTGGCTGAAGGCTAAGGCTATATATGTACCTCATTAGCATGGAAAAGAGCTCCAAGTGGTATGCTATATGACTGAGCACCTATGGTTCTCTCATTGGGTAGTCATGGTTACTGGTTCGAGAGTAGACATTAGAGGCTGACAAGGGGCAGCTCCATTCCTACCCTCTCAGATCTCTGAGATTCCCAGAGTTTGTGCACGCCCCTACTCCATCAGTTCTTATGCCCGTCTGGTAGCACAGTCTATGTGCCCTACAGGAAAAGATACAAAATATATAAAGAACTGAAGAAATAACACAACAACAAACCAAGTGACCTAATTTAAAAATGTGGTACAGAGCTAAACAGAAAAATTTTCAACAGAGGAATCTCTAATGGCTGAGAAGTACTTAAAGAAATGTTCAATGTCCATAGCTAAGACAAATGCAAATTACAATGCTTCTGAAATTGTTATGCCTATCACAATGGCTAAGATCAAAAACTCAAGTGACAGCACATGCCAGTGAGGATATGGAGCAAGGGGAACACTCCTCCATTGCTGGTGGCATGGAAAACTTGTACAAGCATTTTGGAAATCAGTTTAGTGGTTTCTTAGTAAATTGGGAATAGTTCTACTCCATGATACACCTATATTACTCCTGGGCTTATACCCAAAAGATCCCTCACTATTCTACAAGGACACTTGCTCAACAGATGTTCATGACAGATTTATTCATAACAGTCAGAAACTGGAAACAATCTAGATGTTTCTTAACCAAGAATAGATAAAGAAAATGTGGTTAATCTACACAACAGAATACTATTCAGCTATTAAAAATGAAGACATCACAAAATTTGCAGGCAAATGGATAGAACTTGAGAATATCATTCTGAGTGTGAGGTAAGGCACTCCCAGAAAGACAATATGGTGTATGCTGACTTATAATCAGATATTAGCCATAAAGTGCAGGATAGCCACAGTACAATCCACAGACCTAAAGAAACTGGATATAAAGAGTGCCTAAGGGAGGATTTGTGAGAGGTGGATGAAGAAAGCAAACCTGATAGGAGAAGAGGTAAAGAAGGGTATGGGAATGGCAATAATGCATGGGGAGGAGTGTGGGTAAGGGCTATGAGAATGGAAATCAGTGGGACAGCATTTCTGAGACCAGCTGGAGACCTGAGCTAGGGAGGCTACAGGAAGTCTATGAGGGGTACTAAGCATAGTTGAAATTCCTACTAGTGGGGGATATAACTTCCTGTACCCAGGAGTGACATCCAGTGGAAGGAGGGGGTATTAACCTAACCACAACATGTTCAACCTCAAATTTTTCTTTTCTAAAAGATGTGCAGTAAGAAAGAAGGAGCAGAGATTGAAGAAATGGCTAACCGATGACTTTTCCTAACTTGAGACACAGCCCATGGGATTAACTCTTTCCTGTGCCCATGGAGGCTAACAAAAACTGAACCACCAATTAAAGAGCATGCAGGGACTGGACCTAGGCTCCACACACATTTGTAGCAGATGCTAAGTGTGATCATCATATGGATCCTCTAACATTTGTAGCAGGGACTGTCTCTGAGTCTGTTTCCTGCCATTGGATCCCCTTCACTGCCTGGTTGGGCCTCAATGAGTGAGGAAGTGGTTAGTCTTTCTGAGAATAGATGTCCCAGGGTGGATTGGTAAGCAAGGTGAGGGCTGGGAACTGCTCCTTCTCTCAAGAGAAGGGGAGAGGGTAATAGAGCTAGAAATTTGCAAGGGCTGGACTTGGAGAGGACGAAGAGAGTTGTGATTGGCACGTAATGTGACTAAAAATAAATAAATTATGGGAAGAAGTAGAGTGTGAATAGGTGTAAATGGTAATGACAACATATCTTTCTCTATTTCTTAAGTTTTTTCCTGACTTGGTAAAATGAGCAGCATTATTACTAGGCTGTAGGGCTTAGGCAAAGTAGATGTGATTGTTTTTCTTTCAATTGTTTTGTGAAAGGGAAGACTGAACTGTCCCAGAGCCTTGAGAGTTCAAATGAGCTAAACAAATATAGAGATACCTGTTAGGAAGAGGCCAAGGGATGTGACTCATCTCTGAACTGCAAGAGTAAGGAAATAGGGGCACCTCTGATTGCCAGAAGGGCACAACAGAAAAAGGAAAGAAAAATCAAGCAACTAATCTGCATCAAGAAGACTCTGAAACAGGTGGACCTAGCTGCAGAGCATGCTGGCAGAAGCATAGGGGTAAAGAATTGCAGGAGAGGAATGGAGATCATAGATGTGAGTTATACAAAGTGGGAATTCACAGAAGTCTCAGGTTACAGGATGGGGAGTTTGGCATGAAAAAGGCCACAAGGAAGTAGGATGTGTGGGCAAAAAATAGCAGGGACACCTACTGTACTTTTCAGATGTGCTGGTGGACTACCTGTTTTGGTGTCATCCCTGGTGTTCATTTCAAATGATGCCCTCTATGAGCCAAATGTGCAGGGTGAAAACCTGGTCTGCTCCACTGGATTCATAAGATACTTCAATAAGAATCATAGCTTTCTGATAATAAAAGGGATAAAGAAAGATGGAACAATACATGCAACTGGATATTGAAAGACTATAATGAGAAAATTTGGAATGTGATATATGCTATATGATATATGAAGAGCGTTTGAATGGCTTATTACTGCCAGGTAAGAACCACATTTTGTTTTACTGAGATATCCTTTGAATGCACCCCTTTTATGGCTATAGTAAAGGATGAATTATACATTTTTATGTAGACATGTGTACATATGCATGTAAACATCCTTCATACTAAAGTTCTTTCAAATGACATTTATTTAATTGTTATTTATGTGTTTGGGAACACATGTCAAAGCATGTGATAGAAGTCACATGATAGTTCGTGGAAGCTGGTCCTGTCTTTACACTACATGGATCCCAAGGAATAAATTTAGTTTGTTAGGCTTGTTGGCAGGTGCTTTCCATGTTGAACTATCTTACTGTCCATTTAGTATTGTGTTATATTTTCTGTGTAGTACAGATAAAGTTACTGAAAATACACATGCTCATACTCTTCATCTGTTCTTGGCAAAACTACTTGCTATTTCCTCATCAGAAACTAATAAAAAGCAGGCAAAAATGACCATATGCCATTTATTTGTTGAACAATCTCAGAAATTTAGAAATTATAAATTTATTAACTACTTCAAAACTTGAAATGGTTTAATTAAACATTAAATTTCTGGCTGTTGATACAACTGAATTTTTGGCAAAGCAACTTTCCGACTCTGACAGGACATCAAGGATGGCGGCTGCCTGCTTTGTCTCCTACTCTCCTTCCGTTGCCATGATTTTCCCTGCCTTCCTGTACCTCACTCCTGTAAACAAACCACTGATCACTTCAGATACTTTCTGAGGCCATCCATGTAATGAAAATAATCTAATTCAGCAAATTAATTATTTTTTTTTCCAATAAATTGATCCCTAAACTCAGTATGGATGATTAAGTAGAATGATGGAGACATATTATATGACCCATGTTTTTGACAGTCTGTTTAGTTGAACTTTCCATCAATTATTCTGGTTTCGACATTTAAGCAAATTACATCAAAATTCTTGGAAAAATGTATTGGCAACCTGAGTTGATTGATTCTTCAAACCCTGTCTAGAAAAAAAAAAAAAAAGAAAGAAAGAAATGCTAAGATGAACCTAGTGCATGGGCAAATAACTATTTTTTTGATATGACATAATTTTTTGTAGACATGCCATCAAAAGTTATGCAGCTAGAATATCTAGAATCTAATACTAAATATTCACTTTCTTTATGTCATTATAAATTCTCTTAATCTGTTCATGATGAACATTAGTGAATCGTAATAGCTTTAAAGTCTCACAGACTCTGAAGGGTTAAAAGAATACACATGGCATGGCCAGTAACCTTGAAGTCATTTTTATATATTTATTTAAATAGACTGACATGTACAGGAAGGCCTTGTGAGATGAACCTAAGCCTGGTCTAAGTGTATCCATAAGAACCTTGTTAAAAAATGGAAAGAAACTCGGGTACATGAGCCAAGACAATGGAAGAGACTGCTCAATTCTGTTTCATGAGAAGGACTACTTATAAAATTCTTTGTGAACAGTGGCTGATTTCAAAACTCTAATAATGTGTTGAATTTTAAGATTAAACAAACAAACAAACAACAACACAACAACAAAAAGACAACAACAACTGGAAATGGTAGGAGCAAGATCCAGTATTAGCTTTGGCAAACAATGTAGAATATGAAGGAAGGAATAAGAAAATAACTTAGAGAAAGTAAAGGAATTTGTAGATTTATAGTGCCCTCATGGCATAGGCCTGTAAGCTAATACAGGGCAATTGCATGTTCAAAGCCTACCTTAACTACAGTGAATTCAAGCTCAGTCTGTGCAACTTAAGAAGCCACTGAAAGAAATAAAAAAGAAAGAAAATGAAAGAAAAAAGAAGATAAAAAGATATCTGGTATATAGCCACAAGCACATGATCCTTGGGTTCACTTCCAGTCTCTTAAAAGGTAAGTCATATGGCCAAAACAGACAGGGAGATAAGATAATGTCTTAGAGAAGCCATAGAAAATGATTATATTTCATAATTCACATAATATAGGTATTAGTTGGAAACTTTCAAGTAAATGTGAGGTGCTTTACTAGTCTGTCAATTCACCTTTGAGATTTCCTCTGTGTTTCCTATTTAGCAAGTTTCACCCAATTCACATCTTGTTTAACCAATTGACTTTTTATCAAAAGAAGAAAACTTATTCTGTTTAGAATGAAATTAATTAATTAGCCATTTATGTTGAAAATATCCAATGATAAAAACATAATCCAAAGGATTCTTCATAGTCCATCAGTTTAAAAGTGCTGAGAATTGAGACTTTTTTGTTGGATTTTCCCTTTGTTGAACATGAAGTGTACCCTCCCCCTACCCCCAGCCTTTGAGCAGGAATTTCAGATCTGGATGCTAGCCACTACTTCCCACCTAGGGTGGAACTCTAAGACCAAGGTGAAGTCCATTGTTCTTCAATGACCTGCAGTTTCCTGAGAGGGACCAGCCAACTGCTGAGCAACCAAACCGGTTTTGTAGATGAGTTCCCAGCCTCTGGGGGAAGAGTTTCTGCCCCCCTTTAAATTTGGAGCTCCCCATTAAACATGGAGCCTTGATCAGAAAAACCTTGTCTTAGCTCCTTATTTTTCTTGCCTGCCTGTCCTTTTATTTCATCCTCAGCTTTCCTTCCAGGTGATCTTGGTTCCTGTAGCTGCAGGCAGTGTCCTTCACCATTTTGCTTGGTAACTTTTGGTTGAAAGTCTTTTACTGGATATTAGAATGGCAACCCTCACTGGTTTCTTGGTACCATTTGCATAGAAGATTTTTTTCTACTCTTTTACTCTGAGGCAATATTGTTTTTGTCATTGAGATGTGTTTCTTTTATGCAGCAAAATGCTGGATCCTGCCTCCCTTTCAAGTCTGTTAGCTTATGTCTTTTTATTGAAGAATTGAATGTGATGCTATTGAGAGAGCAAACATATGATATGTTTGTTGCTGTCGGTGGCATTAGTGTATACAATTTTCTCCTTTTGGTTTTGTTCTGAGATAACTAATATCTTGTTTTTTCATTGTTTTTTCCTTTTTGTGTTGGAGCTTTCCTTCTAGAATGCTCTGTAGGGCTGGATTGATAGATATTGTTTAAATTTGGTTTTGTCCTATAGTATTTTGGTTTCTCCTCCTATGGTGATTGAGAGTTTTGCAGGGTATTGTAGCCTGGGCTGGCATTTGTGTTTTCTATGGATCTGCATCTTCTCTGACAGGCTCTTCTGGCTTTTAAGATCTCTTTTGAGAAGGCTGGTATAATTCTGAAAGGTCTGCTTTTATATGTTACTTGGCCTTTTTCCTTTACAGCTTTTAATATTCTTTCTTTGTTTTGTGCATTTAGTGTTTTGATTATTACATGGCAATAAGATTTTCTGTTCTGGTCCAATCTATTTAGTGTTCTATGGGCTTATTGTACATTTATGGCTATCTCTTTGTTTAGGTTGGGGATGTTTTCTTCCATGATTTTGTTGAAGGCATTTTTGGGTCCTTTGAGCTGGAAACTTTGTTCTCTTCTATTCTTATTTTTCTTAGATTTGGTTTTTTCATTGTATCATGGATTTCCTGGATGTTTTGGGTTCATTTTTTCTGTTTTGAATTTTCTTTGACAATTGTGTCAAATATCTTCTAAAGTATATTCTATGTCTGAGATTCTCTCTTTTATCTCTTGTATTCTGTTGTTGATGCTTGAATCTGTAGTTCTGGACCTGTTTCCTAGGCTTTACATTTCCAGGGTTGCCTCTATTTGTGTTTTCTTTATTGTTTCTACTTCCATTTTTAGGTTTTGGACTGCTTTGTTCAATTCCTTCACCTGTTTGATTGTGGTTTCCTTTATTTCTTGAAGAGATTTGTTTCTTCTTTAAGGGCTTCTACCTGTTTACCTGTGTTTTCCTGTATTTCTTTCAGTGAGTTATTTATATCATCCTTAAGGCCACTGTTATCTTCATGAAATAGTATTTTAGGTCAGCATTCTGGTTTTCAGATATATTGGTATATCCAGGACTTCATGTGGTTGGAGAACTGGGTTCTGATGATGCCAAATTATATTAACTACTGTAGCTTAGCTTATGTTCTTGCCCTTGCCTCTTGCCAACTGGTTATCTCTGTTGTTAGCTGGTTTGGGTGTCTCTGTCTGGAGCTTGCTTCCTGTGTTCTTCAGTTGCTGCRGGTCTCCTGGGAGACCTGTGACTCTGGCTATAGCAGATCTCCTGGGAAGCCTTCAGACTGTGGAGTCTTCTGAGGAGTAGACAAGCTGATGATATGCTTCAGGGAAGGCTCAAGCTGGAATGGGGTGGAGCTCAAACAGAGAAAGGGGTAGGTATGAGTCCCAAGTCCACTGGCCTCCTTGAGTTTCACAGCTGCTATGGTTGTTTGCGAGAGTCCCTTACTTGTTGCCCTGTGTGCAGGTGATCTCCTGGTAGACCTTCAGACTATGCAGTCTTCAGAGGAGCAGACAAGCTGATGATCTGCCTCATGGAAGGCACAGGTCAGAAAGGCTGATCTTTACTACTTTACTTTCAATCTTTCTTCTTGGGGAATATATTTTCCCTATTACTCAGAGATAATCACACCATAATAAATGAAACAGATGTGGTTCTCAAGAATGAAGAATGGAGATGGTTATGAGGCTGTGGAAGACAAGGAACAGCCCTCTCTGCTTCACCTTCAGGGTCATGGGAAATGATCTAGACAACATAACCACAGAGGCCATAAAAGCCTACATGATCCTTTGTAGGAATTGTTCATTTTCATACTTGGCCTTGAATTTGGAATTATTAGGAGAAATATGTACCTTCCAATGTCTGCCACATTAATTAGCAAGGGTGAACTTGGAGACAACAAGGATAGAGTGTTAAAATGGTCTAAAAAGTAAAGGCATGGAGAACAAAATAAGAATTTATATGTGATTTAGGAATAAATATTATTAGAAGGAGAGTACATGAGGCTATGGAATTGCTAGGATGAAGAAACAAAGATTAGAGAATTAAAAGATGGTATAGAAGCATATAAAAAAGTTAGTACTTTATTCTCCTAGCTATTTGAAGAATTGGAGATGATAATACCTGGAAAGATATTAGAGAGAGCTAACTGAATTATTTACATAGCTTTCAAAACTTTGTAAGAAATATTGTAATTTTAGAAGCCTGTCATCTTTCTGTTCTTAAATGAAAATAGTTATTGAGGGCTGTTGACTGTTGAACCAGAAAACTGCAAGAGCTGTGTCCAGCTATCTATGAAGAACAGGCTCTGTAATCCTATAAAGAAATGTGCTTTTGCCTTGTGTTTAGTTTCTGCTTTAAGGAATTGGGGGTTGAAAGTATTGATCTGGAATTGATAGAATTTATGTAAATTTAAGAATTTTGTGAAGATTAATAACAATGACCAAAGCCTTGATGATGTAACTTTAGTCAATGAAAGACTGGGTTTAGGTTCTCTTGTCAGAAAGGAGAAGAATAAATAATGAGAATCTTCAGGGAACAGAGAGAATACCTGAACTGATAGTTTACATCTATTACTGACTGACACTGAGTCATTATTGAATCAGTGCCATTCCCATTCCTGCCTACTCAGGACTCTCCTAATGCTGAGGCTGGACCTCAGTGTACAGTAGTAGATCACTATCTCTTCCCACACCATGAAGCACCTTGGTCACCCTCAGAATCAGAGAAAACCAAGTAACTACAGAACCTATCACAAATGACCCTTTGTTCCCCTTCAGAATGGAACATTCTAGACTCAGTCCCCCCTCCAGAACAAAGGGAAGCAAGGAACAGTTTCATACAACAGGTAATTAGTGCTGTCATTTGCAATCTCCACAGCACACCTGCTACTGGACTACAGGATGGCTGTGTTGTCTTAAACAAATTTTATACCCTAATTTGCCAATTTGCTGGGCTTATATTGTCTCAAGGTACCTAATTTGCTATAAACTCCTTTTAATAGAAAATTTAGTTTAATCTTTCTGATAAGTGTCAAAGTGTCAAGGTCAAGGAAGCCTGATAGATATAGACATACTTCCTGTCTCTAGATGATTTTCTTGTGAGAACTAAGCAGACAAGTTTCAAAGTCAACTTGCATTTTAGTTTCCTTTCTGTTATTATGACAAAACACTCTTGAGTAAAGCAACATAGGAGAGGAAAGGGTTTTTCGTATATTTACAGTTCACAGTCTATCTTTGGGGAATTAACAGCAGGAGCTGAATCAGAAACTTGGGTCAGAAAACCTGATCTTTAATTCCTTGCTTAATGACACACTGGCTGATGCTTTGCTAGCTTTCCTGTAGAGACCAGGATAGGAATCTAGGGATAGTGCCACTCACAGTGGTCTGAACCTTCTTGCACCAGGACATAATCCAGACAATGCCTGTAGACATGACCACAGACCAGTCTGACCCAGGCAAGTAAGCCTGTAAGCCTGTGATCATAGGTGTATCAGCCCTCCTGGAGAGACCAACTCTCTCTTGAGCTGGGTGATATGATTGTGGAGGGATATGGGACAGCTGTAGCTTTGGGCCACAGATGGAGACCACAAAGATCTTGTCCCCAGCTGCTTCTGTGTTTCTGTGTCCTGTATGCTCCTGGCAGGTCCCTCTTTGGACAGTTATTGGAGTTAAAGTGGTGATCTCGCCCCTGAGCTTAGGAGTGAGTGCACTCCTAGGAGACCAGCTCTCTCCTGGTGGGATTTGTGTGCAGAGGACTGTGAGACATCCTTAGCTCTGGAGTTTGATTGGAGACTGGAAGGCCTGACAGATTATCTTGATTGTGCTAATTCATCTGTGAAAAATCATCTTAATTTCAGACAGAACTATGCCCTAGGCAGATAATCATGAGCTGTGTGAAGAAAATAACATGCTTTCTGTTTCCTGACTGTGGGTATGATACATGCAGCCACTTCAGAATCTCACTGCTAAGACTTTCCTGCCATGGAAAACTATACCCTTGAACTTTGATATGATTTTCTTCCCTTAAGTTGATTTTTCATGCATTTCGTCACAGCAACAGAATCTGAAACATGCTCATAAATCAAGAAAGGAAGTCTTCCTTAGGGCCTGCAGAAGCTGAGTGAAAGCTTCCATAACAGCCTGAAACATCATTGTTTAAAACCATGCACTCAAATAAAGCTTTCTTTTAAGTTACAGTGAGACTAGTCTTGCTATCACAACTGTGGAGTGGAGAAGATTCATAAAAGAGATAAGGGTGAAATTTTTGTTTCTGGTCCAGAGTTGGCTGTGGGTCTGTTGAGCAGTGGTTCTCAAGCTACAGGTGGTGACCCCTTTGGCAAACCTCTAACTCCAAAACTATTTACAATACAGTTATGAAGTAGCAAAAATATAGAATGAGGTAGAAGCGAGAATAATTTTATGGTGAGGTATCACCACAACATGAGGAACTGTTTTAGAAGCTGAGCCATTAGTAAGGTTGAGATTGTTTGGAGCCTGTGGTTCTGACCAAAGACATTTCTCATCACAAGTCCTGGATATTCTCTTTGTTTACCACTCTGTCATTCTAAGCAACTTGTCTAGGAAGCTCTATGAATCACCAGAGCTCCCCACTCTCCTGGATCCCAATATATTGTTTTGAGGGGAACGATCCTTATTGTGGAAAGTGCTAGAGGTAAATTTTCACTCCATCTTATTCAGTTTTGTCATTCATTATTTTTGGCAAGAGAAATTAATAAACAAATTTGCTAGTATAGCTTTAGAGTTATTACCAACTTTGAAATAAAAGTCCTAAATTTATAGTCATCCCACCACCCAAAGATTTTAACAAGTCATTTTAATATAATAACTTGTTTTATTTTGGTCTATAGTCACACCAGGCATCCATGCATTTTGTTTGCAAATATTAAAAAAAAAGAATACACCAGTTGTATGCACAGTTTCCATGTACACATAAATAATACCTATCATCTACTTGGCCATCTCTATATACCTGGTAGGATGCTGTAGTTCATAGCATCATAGCACAAATATGCACACCAAATTCACCACATTCTCTTAAGGGAATGAATCATGCTCCTAGTAATATCACAGAGCAGAATGTTAGACTACCTCTAGCAAAGTGAGCTAAGTTTTAAAAACAGAGATTTCTTAACCAAAACTTTGTGCTTCAGAAACATCATACTTGACAATTACAAATTAGCAATCTGTTCCTATGTATAGTGTGTTTTCCTTTTCATTGCGTTAAGAGAATTATCGTTTAGAACAACCCATTCCTGATTTCACTGACTTAGTGTATTGCAAATATGTTCTTTCATTTAGTAAGGTAGTAATGCTTAAATGTACATTTGCAAAAACCACATTATACATCAGTATAGTAAGAGAATACCTAAAAAATCACACTTTGAGCAACTGTTAGAGGTCAGAATTTCTCAGCTTTAATGCAAAGGCTAGTCAGAGGTGGTGATTCTGGGGGCTATAACTCAGCTGTAGATGCTTGCGTATCAAACACAAAGCCTAGTGCCAGATCCCCAGCAGCTGAGTAATCCAGGCATGATGACATATTTAATAGACTAATAAAAGCATTAAGGAGGAGGACAATCAGGATTTCTGTGTATTCTTGACTATATAAAGAGCTTGGTAACAGCCTGGGCCACATGCAACTCTATCTCAAAGTGATTGCAGATTGTGACTCAGTATGTCTGAGCTGATACCCACAGTCTATGTGACCAGCGAGTTCCCAGGAACTACTAGAGGTGCTGGCTGAGAGATCACACTTAGGATAGTTTGCTTTGTTGATTGTTACCACCAGATATGCCAGAAAGCAGAGTCTCCTTATGAATTCAATTATCTGATACTTGACTTTATACTTTGGAGTCAAAACTACTATGACCAAAAATAGTTTGTTTGTTTTTTTAATGAAAGAAGAAGATAGATTGTCTTTTTAACTATTTTATAAACTGCTCTAGGCTGTTATTGGTGGAACCGAGTAAATTCTGAGCATCATCCTATGATTCTCTAGCTTTATTTGTATCTTTTTAATTAATTTATTTGTTCTGCAATCCTGGGATTTAAAGCTGTGCCTTATAACATGGAAGCCTGGATCTGTGTCATCACCCTACATCCACAGCACATTTTCCTCATTCTGAGATACTTAATTGTCCAAGTGGCATTAAACTCACTCTGCAGCTCATGCTGGCCTTGAATTTGTGATTCTTCTGCATCATCCTCCAGAGTAGTGTCACTATTGAAGCTAATCTTGGTATTTCTGCTATTTAATTTTTATAGTCTATTTTAATTTTTGCTTTATTGACTGTTGGATCTGTGGTTCCTGTTGCTCCATTCCCAAGATTCTTATTTCTTACCCTGCATTTCATAAGTTCACATATAGTGGATACATATGCTGTGACTGGTCCAGAATTAAATTGGACACAGATCTACAGTAGTCAAGAAATCATGGGTCTTACCTTCCGAAGCATTTGAAATTTAGTAGAAGAAATGGGAGATGAACTTGAGTACATTTAAAAAGGAAAACAGGTCTTACTTTGAAACCCACACTGGTACTAAACAGATAGGCTAGGCTGGCTATAAAACTAGCATCCTCTTGCCTCAAATTTTTGAAGCATGTACTTCTATATTAGACTTGAACTTGAAGACTTTAGGGTAGGATATTAGAGCAGGCCAACAGAAATCTTATTATTGCTATAAGAATTCAAAGGAAAGAATTTATTCTAATTGGACTGTCAGAACAGGTCCCAGAGCTGGGTCATATCTATCTGACTCATAAACATCACTTGGGTATGAAGACTGGAGAAATACATCGGGCTTGCTTATCCACAGGCAGCACAAGTGCTGGCACAGGCTTTCATTCAGGCTTGGTAAGCAGGGATCAGTGTTGTGTTTACAAAGATGAACCTCATTTATACTTAGGGCTAACCAGTGATTCATAAGCCAAAGGAATTGCTTAAGCAGATACATTTTTTTCATGTATGCTCATCTAAAATTTATTTGCCTGCCCCATGACATGCAACATACAACTACCAGCATCATTCCTGAAGAAGTTACAATGTATTACTTATTGTGCTTTAGTCTTAAAACTTTCTTAAATTGATTTAGCTTATTTTTAGGAAAGGAAAACAATTGATTGATGACAGAGTAATTATACCCATGTGGGGATTGCATTCAATATCTTAATATCTATGCTCATTTGAATTATGACCATTATTATGGTTGAATCTATGTTTAAAAGACTATAAGAGAATGATGCAAGATTATTTCTATCATAACTCAGAGAATGCAAAGCAAGTAAATTAATTTATATAAGCCACTTTAACTTATAACTTTACTTTCACAGAGAACCTTGAAAAAAGGTATCAACTCTAAAGAATCTATACCATAAAACATAGAATAAGAAGTAATTCATCAGTCCTACAACTAAGAAAAGAAAAAAGCTTTTATTCTGTATTATGTACTTAAATCTGCATAACTATATTTCTGTGAATATTGAATTGTGCAGTTTTGTGCATGAAGCAATGCATTTTATGGAAGAATATATATTCACAATTTTTATTCCTGAAAGGAAAGAATCATCTCAGCCATATGGTGATATATTTTGACAATGCTTATTTATGTTTTACCTGCATCTTGAAATAAAACAAAAGGTTTATATTTTTAGGACCAATGCTCATGCTTCTTTCTAAAATTAATCATCTTTAGAGTTCTCTAAATTGTAGGCATATAACAATGTTTTATTTTGACAGTGCCAATCTTGAGACTGTTTTGCAGCCTCATGTGATAGAGGGTGTCAAAAAGTGCAAAAGTCTGAAGATTGATTTCATCAGCCACATGGCTAAACCACAATATTGATGGCCAGCATCAAAAATTGGCTTTATGGCTTTGGAACTTGTTCAGTCCATCATCTAGCAAAGAGTGTTGGTGGAAGATTATCTATGCTGAACACACTGGTCCTGTCATGTCCAGAAGACACTGTTCTGCTTCAGTTTCCACAATCTCTGGCTCTTACAACTTTTCTGCATCCTCTTCTGTATAGCATCTTCAGCAACAGGGTCTTTCCACGAAATTGTGGTGGACAAACAAGAAAAATAACAACAGGTTTCATTTGTAGAGGGAGTTGCAGAAGCACCTCCGATCAATTACTCCTGTGGAGGTGTGTGAAATGGGAACTTCTAGTTCTTTGGGAAGTTAGTTATGTCAAATAGTGTTTTGCTGGGGTATATAGGTAAAAGGATGTCTTGCTAAAGAAAATATGTGAAAGATTGTTTTCCTGAAGCAAGTACAGGATGTTTGGATACAGCAAACATGTGAAAGGATACTTGATGAAGGAGTATAAATATGACCCAACAGACAGTGGGAGACAAGCACTGAGGTTTGGTTTGGTTTGCTCTGCCTCATTCTTCTTCACTAATGACACACATATATTGGTTCACCTTATATAGCAATCTTGAGTTCAACTTGTGATAGTACTTCCCCAAGAACTGCTTTCAAGGTTTGTACAGGAACTTGCTCTTCTATAGCTTTGCCTCAGTCTTCTCTGTGTGCCTGACAGTTTCTTCAGTACTGAACTACAGTCATGGGTTTGTGCCTAGTGTCTGCTTGCAGCAAGGACTGGACTATAGCTGCTGGTTTATGCATGGTATCTGCCTGTCTAGAGGACTGGTCTGCAGCAGCTGAATTGTATTTGATGTTTGCTGCAAGAAGATCGAGCTCACACTAAAGAACTATTGATGAATAGGTCAAATTCCTTCATATCTTATAACTTTTCTCTTCCACTACCTCTGCTGGGTGGTGGGCTAGAGGAAAGGTTGAAGCCTTATTAAAAGTAAGTTGCAAAAAACATACGCCTATAGGTGTCCTAAACCTGGCACTGGGCTTATTATTTGGCAAACTTCAGGGATGCAAATAACCTCTAGTATATTTTGCTTACACATACCTATTGAATAGGTATGATCCCCACAAACTCTTGTGTTTGTATGTTTGCTTCACAGGAAAGGACACTATTAGAAGGTATGGCATTGATGGAGTAGAAGTGGTATTATTGGAGGAAATATAACACTGTGGGGGTGGGGKTGGGTTTGAGGTCTCTTATGTTCAAGCTACATGCAGTGTGGCATGTGGTCACTTTTTGCTGCCTGCAGATGAAAATATAGAACTCTCAGATCCACCTCCAGAATCATTCCAGTATGTATGCTGCCATGCTTCCTGCCATGACAATAATGGATTTAGCCTCTGAAATAATAAGCCAGCCCCAATTAAATGTTGTTCTTTATTAGAATTGCCATGGTCATAGTGTTTCTTCACAGTAATAAAACCCTAACTAAGGCCATATATATTTATGAATGCAAATATATATGTATACATATATACATATATACCTAATATATTATGTGTTATTTTTTATATTAATATATCACCTATATATTACAAAATAGTAGTTTTTTATGCTTTTCTAAATACCTTTAATATTAGTTATATCTCTCAAATCTATATTGAGGGCTTTGGGAAGCTGTATGGGTATTGTTTTGTTATCTACTACTCATTTAGGTGTTACTGGGAGTTGGATCTAGCAAAGAGAAGGATTTACAGCTGGGCTGTAGAGTCCCAGACAAACAACCATCATTTTTCAAAGAAAAAAACTGTTTTGGATGATATATTACCATAAACTAACATGAGTAGCAGTAAAATGTCTGTAGGACTGCCTTGCAGTATCTGTAACAAAGAACAGAAAAATGTAATACAAGTCTCTAAATGACTCCTATGATTATGACATCAGAACTGCCACCTCCATATGCCATTATACAAAAGCCTCTCAGCAGTCACTTAGAAAAGTATTGTGGGAAATTGTTACTTTTGGAAGCTGTGAGCATACATCCCCAGTAAAGATGAACACACAATATTTTGAGCATAAATTCTTGCACCACAGCATCATTTTCTTAGCATAAAGTAAAAACCATCTTCTGTATAAAACTGCTGGAACCAAAGAAAGTGCTCTAATTCTATGTTTTCAAGTTGCTTTCCAAATTGCACATAAGAATGTGAAGGAAATTGTTGTTACATGTGAGATCAGGAAAATGGCATTGAAAATGATGGTTAATGGATATAATATTAGTTATGCATATGGTACTGAAGAAATAACTATTATCTAATGGAATAATTTGAATATTGGCATTTTTTATTTACTTTTCAGTAGCAGGTACATCAGACAGCTGTTGATACATTGAATGAATGCCATAGTTGGATGGAAACACCCTTAACCTCAATAAGAAACAGTATTCCTCTAAGCTTAGGGTATTATTTTATATAGTCATGTATGGCAGTACCTTGACTTTGTTGAGATTGAAGAATGGCTCTACAAAAGAATGAAAATAAAAATAGCTTTGTGCTGACCAATACCTACGTATGGACCAATCACTAATAATTCTACATTGCTTTGTATATTTGTATGTGTATGAGGTGTGGACAACGTTGCTTTGTTCCTGATTTTAGTGGAATTGCTTTGAGTTTTTGTCCACTCAAGTTGACATTGACTGTGGGCTTGCTGTAACTGCCTTTATTATGTAGAGGCATTTCCATTGTGTGTATGTATGTATGTGTTTGTGAACATTTATGTACATGCATGTGAGTGAAGGTCCCATGGAGATCAGAAGAAGGTATCAAATCCTCTCCAGCAACTGTTAGGTAGCCGAGAGGCACCAAAAGAGATGACAGGAACTGAATTTGCATCCTGTTTTTAACTTCTGTACCACCTCTACAGCTCTCCCTATATTTCTTTTCACAAAGTCACTTTTAAAATATTAGGATTTTGCTTGATTAGAGTTGCATAAAGATATTTTATATCATTTGAAACCATTGTAAAAGGTGTTGTGTCCATGATTTTTCCCTCAGTCCTTATTTCCTTTGTATATAGGAAGGCAACTGACTTTATAATCCATCTACATTGCTGAACTTGTTTATCAGGTATAAAAATTGCCAGACAGAATTTGAAGGGTTATTTATGTATGCTATCATGTCATCTTTAAATAAGATATTTTGACTTCTCTCATTCCAAGTTATGTCCCTTCGATCTCCTTTAGCTGTCCTATTGCTCTAGCTGATATATTCCTCTAGCTAAGTATAGGTGTAGGTATAGGTATCTATTGAGGGTTGTTTTGTTACCAATTATATGGTTGATTTTGAAGAAGGCATCATGAGATGCTGAGAAGAAGGTGTATTCTTTTGTTTTAGGATGAAATTTTTTGTAGATATCTCCTAAATACATTTGGTTCATAACCTCTTTTAGTTTTACTGTGTCTCTATTTTCTATTTCAACGACCTGTCCATTATTGAGAGTAGGGTATTGATGTATCCCACTATTATTGTGAGGGATTCAATGTGTGTTACGAGGTTTATTAAAGTTTCTTTTATGTATTTGTATGACCTTGCATTTGAGGCATCGATGTTCAGAACTGAGTCTTCTATTGGTGGATTTTTTTCCCTTTGAAAGATATGAGCTGTCCTTCTTCATCATACTTGATAACTTTTGGTTGAAAATATATTTTATTGGTTATGAGAATGGCAACTCTAGCTTGTTTCTTGGAGCCATTTGCTTGGAAGATCTTTCTCCGTCCTTTTACTCTGAAATAATATCTGTCTTTGTTATTGAGGTATGTTTCTTGTGTGCACCAGAATGCTAGATCCTGTTTGTGTATCCAGACTGTTAGCTTATGTCTTTTTATGGGTTACTTGAGTCCATTAATATCAGGGACTTTTCCAGCTTTCCCCCTGGTCCTTTGGTGGCAACTAGCCTCTACTTTCTGCCCCTACCCAGCCCTGCAGCGAGAGCCCCCATAGAACTGCCTTTCAGACAGCAGTGTCTGCCCTAGACTTTTGGCTTTCTCAGACTGCCCACCTGCCATTCCTTGAGGTCTCTGTGGTCTGGGGACCCTGAGTTCACCTAATCACACTGGCCCCAGAGCTGGAGCTGCCACCACTTTGACTAGAAAGCCTTTCATCTCCTACTTTCCAAGAAAAAAACAAAACAAATGAGGGCTGTGTGTGTGTGTGTGTGTGTGTGTGTGTGTGTGTGTGTGTGTGTGACAGGCAACCTGTCTGCTAAGAGCACACTGCAACCTCCTGGCTGCAGGCTTCTCCCCCATCCACCTAAGCCCACAAAAGCTGCATCTGAATGCTTTTTAACCCCAAATTTTCTTGCTTCATTATTTAAATGCTTATATTTTCCCCTAGCATTGGTGATGTATGTCCAAAATTTTCAACCCATTTAAGATTTCTTCTAAGGTCCAAAAGTTATCTAATATGCTTCCTCAGGTCAAATTAACTATGCTGATTACCATCCTTCAATCCTTACTTAACAACCAGTTTCCTTTCACAGACAGTCTGTGACTGCCTATCCTAGATGCACAATTAACATGATATTTTCTTCCTCAGGCATCTAAAGCAGACTTGAAAGATGCCTTCCACCATTCAATCCCTCAAACACCCTTGTTTTTCTAGGATCCTAACAACAATCTATGATGTACTCCTAAACAAACTATTACAGGTTTAATGTTCCCCATCCACCCTATACAGAGATCCCCTTGCTGGGGTTCTGCTCCTCTGTTGTCATTACTCTGCAGCTTTATCACCCCACAGTGCCTGCTGCCACAGATCCAGCAGAAAGAGTGTGACTTCCTGGGATTCTGCAGGAGACAACAGATACCTTATCTGACTAAAAACTGCTGAGACACAAGCCGACATCCAAAGGCATGTGCTGAATCCTACAGAGGACAGACTTGGGACCTTCCAACTACAGATGAATTCTCTTGCCAAAGCCAAATGGCTGCTGAACTTGGGGAAAGTTACATGATAGTAAAGATAACATGATGCCTATCTAGATTAATTAATTACTGTTTAAAACTGATGTTATTACCCTCAAATTGTACTACTCCTGGAACAATTGATTGATTCAATCATCCCTTGTCTTTCCAGGCCCCACCCTCAACTCTCCTTACCACTCTGGCTTAGTTGTCTTACTCCTTTGGCCTATGTCTTCTTCTGATACCTCACCCAACCCAAATTTTGACTACAGATGAAATAGTCACTCCAGTGACCCCTATCTTTTTTAACGAAAGTAAAGGGAGGAGATTTCTGATGTTGAAAGGCAATCTGTGTTCTCATTGAGCAAGGCTTAACTTTTGGAGCTCCCGTACATTAATCTACAAGGGACAGACCCTGTTAGCTATGCTCCCAGACTCTTAGGCTCCTGGCACAAGGACCTCAACTCCATAATCCTGTAGCCATCAGTCACATAGGGCAATGTCCCAAGTCCCTGGTACTATGGTTGGACTCCCCCATCCCCAACAGTTACCTGGCGATAGCCAGGTTTGCCCCACCCCACAGTTACCTGGCAACAGCCAGGTAGGTTGGCCCACTATAAAAGGGGATCCTTGGTCTCTTCTCTCTTTTATTCTCTCATCTTCTTAATCTCCTGTCTCTCTCTCTCTTTTACCCTTGCCACCCACCCCTGCCCCTGTGCCCATTACCTTCCCCCTCTAGCCACATGGCAATTGCTGGCTTCTCTTTCCCTACCTTCTCTTTCTCACTCTATTTCTGTACAATAAAGCTTTAAAACCATGGATTGTCTCCTAGTGTTTCCAGCCACCAGACCAGACCAAGGACTCGCCCAAGAGTGCAGGAACCTGTGAAAGTATGAGAATTACAGCCTAAAATCCCCAGTGCCTAACTCTCAACTGACCCCAAGAAGTCAGAAGTTTAAAAATGCTATCTAGCTCCAAAGCTCTAACTCCAGCTTCCTAAGGAGCCCCAAACACCTCAAATTCCAGACCCTGCTCTTTGGTAAAAACTAGGTTAAAGGTCACATTACTTGAGTCTGCTCTTTGTTAGGAACTAGGCAAAAGGGCTTTAAGTATGTTATTTTGCCCCCTGCACCCGTAAGGTAATGGGAAATTAACTAATTAGCTGCTTATCTGGCTTCTGTAAACTGCTTATGCCATCACCCCCACCTAGGAGCCCACACAACTATGGACCTCCAAGACCATGGGAAACTGATTGGTCCACAGAGCACGGGCTTAGATAATTCAAACTGATTGCCCTAGAAACTATGGAATGGTACAAATCTCTATAAAAGTTGTCTTGAGTCTGCTGGTGTGTGTGTGTGTGTGTGTGTGTGTGTGTGTGTGTGTGTGTGTGTGTGTAGTCTGCAGTCCTCTATCCCTGCATGGTATATGGCTGTAGGCCCCAGTGCACTTGGAATAAAAGTCCTCTTGCTGATTGCATCACGACCATTTCTCATGAGTAATTTGGGAGGTCGCCTTTCAAGAGTCAAAGTGTGGAAGGGCCTCACTTTGGGGGCTTTATACCTGCCCAGCACCCAATCTGCCTGCCTGTTTTCCTCTTCGGCCCCGGGGCTGACTGAGCTGCCCTCAGGGCTGTTCTCAGCTCTTCCATAGTGTTCAGTGGTGTCCTTTGATGCCCAAGAGCTAGATCTTGTTGCTCCTGGCCTATGTGAGGCCTGGGGACCTCAAGACTGCATGCTTTTCTCACCCACTGTGGTGGGGTCCAGCGACCTTATGTGGCATCTACCCTGCCAGAGCTGGT
Organism: Apodemus speciosus; assembly: GCA_002335545.1. Lineage (NCBI taxonomy): Eukaryota > Metazoa > Chordata > Mammalia > Rodentia > Muridae > Apodemus > Apodemus speciosus. The sequence goes on from BDUI01000083.1 coordinate 440,047, forward strand.
GAGCTCTGGTGAGACTTGGTTTTATCCCCTATCTCATTTCCCCATGCTGCAGCACCCTATAGTGTGTGTGTGTGTGTGTGTGTGTGTGTGTGTGTGTGTGTGCGCGCATGTGTGTTTATGTGTAGAAGTGCTCTGTGAGTGCAGGCATCTGTTGTAGATATAAGTAACATTTAATTGCTGAATGTACTCAAATGTGGGTTTGTGAAGGTGGGTACAGACTATGGAACAATATAGGAGACCATGAGATGGGGCTCAATAGGAGGTCATAAAGGAGAGAAGACAGTTATTCAACGGGAAGACAAAAAGTAAGCTACAGGTGGTGGGAAGATACAAGGGAGATGAGGGGGTGAAGAAGATACAGAACAAAACAAATTTTGTTTGAAAAATGCCCCAATGAATGAAATTCTTTGTGCTCTAATAAAAATAAATACATAAAAACACATAAATTTTTAACAGTATATAACTGAAAGAAGCAAGGTATAAAGCTGGGAGGATATCATAAAACAGACTAGAGAAGGACATGGGGAATGTCCTTATGCTTTGGTATAGTGATGTTTAAGAATAATTGGAGCACCTTTGATCATTGGATGGTTAATCTCCTACTGAGAAATCAATGGGAGGAAAGTAAAATAATAGTGGACAAGAGGTATGTGCTGATTGGAACTGCTTTTCCCTTTTCTTAATGACTTTCCATTATAGTTAATTATTTATAAAACCAACATCTAAACTTTAATCAACAGAACTATCATATATCTTGCAGAATAATTGATCAATAAATGAGGAAGTGCTAAACTATACAGACTTGTGATATGCTGCTTACCACAATGAGAAGTAGCTGATACTGGGGCTGTACTCAGAAATAGCAAAGTCCAACACGTTCTATATCTTGTTTTAGATCATTCTATTTACACAAACATGATCATAACATTTTCACACACACACACACACACACACACACACACACACACACACACACACACACACACA
>BDUI01000083.1:471436-494579 GCA_002335545.1 Apodemus speciosus
AATAAAATTCTGGCCAACCGAATCCAAAAACACATCAAAACGATCGTTCACCATGATCAAGTTGGTTTCATCCAAGGGATCCAGGTATGGTTCAATATACGGAAATCCATCAATGTAATCCACTACATAAACACACTCAAAGAATTCATGAAATTCTTAGAGAAATGGATGGAGCTGGAGAGCATCATACTGAGTGAAGTAACCCAGTCTCAAAGAATACCCATGGCATGTATTCACTGATAAGCGGATGTTAGCCTAGAATGTTGGAACACCAAAGACACAATCCACCTACCAAATGCTGTCCGACAAGAAGTAAAGAGTGGACCCAGGTTCTGGAAAGGTCCAATGTAGCAGTGTAGGGGAATACCAGAACAGGGAAGTCTGAAGGGGTGAATAGGGGAACAAGGGGAGGGAAATAGACATATGGGACATTGGGTGGGGCGGGGAAACCAGGAAGAGTGAAACGAAATGTAAAGAAAGAATATATCCAATTTTATATATATATATATGTATATGTATATATACATATATATATATATGTATATATATTCACTGAAACCTCCTTTAAGTCCAGGAAAATTTGCATAATTCTAGACATATATGTATATGCAATATGTATGCAAATAAAACATTTACTAATAAATAATTAAATTGTTTGAAACAACTTTTGAAATCATATAATTTTATCATTTACTAAAGATTAAAGCAATTTTACATCAGTGAAATGAGTGTAGATATTTGTGCATAAAGCATTGCATACTTGACAGTGGGTCAGATCATTAGCTTGAATCCTCCTCTGAAGAAGTATCCTCCACAGTCTAAAGGCCTCCCAAAAGATCTATTGCATTCAGGGAACAGGTAAGGGGACCTAGCACAATGGGGACCACTTCCTCAAACTACATGCCCATTCTATCTTGTGCCTTCCACTGGGGCAGATCATTAGCTTGTCTGCTTCTCTGAAGACCCCACAATCTGTGTTATATATCAGATACTACTAATGTGGCCAAGAACCTGAGACCGGGTAGATATTTCATGAATCTAAGGGGAAAACTATTATTCTATCATATTAGCACAGAAATAAAATTATTCCTAGTGACATATGACTATACCTATAGATTACTTCATTACTCAACCCTCATCAGAGAAGTATCTTAATGCAACACATGGGAATTAACATAGAGACCCGTAATTTAACAATGTTTAGAGAGTGGGATTATTTGGAGCAATCAGCCCCAATTGGGATGTCCTCACTAAACCCTTCCTTCAAGGATCATGTGTCTATGAAGAAGGTGAGACAAAAATATTGAATGATCCAGAATGACTCTGAGGAAATATGTGTGTGTGTGTGTGTGTGTGTGTGTGTGTGTGTGTTTGTGTGTACCTGTGTTTATGTGTGGATATTTCAAGGACTAGGTATATGGCACATAAACATGGAGTGACTTTGTGTGCTCAACACCAGCCCTCAGGAGGTGCAAGGATCAGGTGATTGTAGTTTTCTTTGCCTGCATGATGAGTTAGAGGCCGATATGAGACACACAAGACCTTGTTTTTAAAAACAAATTTACAGTGGGAACTGGTCAAATTGAATATCTGCATGTAGAAGAGTGCAAATAGATCCATACTTATCATCCTGCACAAAACTCAGGTCCAAGGGGAGCAAAGATCTAAACATAAAACCCAATACACTGAACTTCTTAGAAGAGAAAGTGGAGAAGAGCCTTGAACTCATTCAAACAGGAAGAGACTTTCTTGACAGAACACAAATAGCGCAGGCCTTAAGATTAACTATTAATAAATGGGACCACATGAAACTGAAAAGTTTTTGTAAGGAAAAAGGCAACTGTCAATCAGGAAAAGGACAGCCTACACAATGTGAAAAAAGATTAATTAATTAATTAATTAATTTTTACCAACACATCCAATAAAGAACTAATACCCAAAATACATAAAGAACTCAAGAAACTAAACATCGAAAAAAAAAAAACCCTCCCATATAATTCAGTTTTAAATGGAGTATAGATCTAAACAGATATTTCTCAGTATAAGAACCTCAAATGCTTGAGAAACACATGTTCAGTATCATTAACCATCAGGGAAATTAAAAACAACCCTCAGATTTCAATTGTCAGAATAGCTACAAGTAATAAAACCAGTGACATCTCATGCTGGCAAGGATGAGGAGCAAGGAGAACCCTCTTCTATTGCTGGTCGGACTGCAAACTTATATAGCTACTGTGAAAATTAATATGGTGGTTCCTCAGAAAATTGGGAATTGATCTATCTCAAGATGCATACTAACTACTTTTGGGCATATACCCAAAAGATGCTCCATCCTACCACAAGACACTTGCTGACTATATTTATTGCAGATTTATTTGCAATAGCCAGAAGCTGGAAACAACCTAGATTTTCCTCAACTGAAGAATGGATAAAGAAAATATGGTGCATTTACACAATGGAGTATTACTAAGTGTTAAAAAGAAAGGCATCATGAAAATTTAAGGCAAATTGAAGGAACTAGGAAAAAAAACATCCTGAGTGAGGCAACTCAGACCCAGAAGAAGATAATATGGTATATATTTATTTATAACTGGATATTAGCTGTAATCTGTAGATCTAGAGAGGTTAGCTAAAGAGAAGTACTGTAGGGGGCACCAGGATTTCATTGGGATAAAAGGAGTTGTAGTTGTAGTGGGGGGCTGCTGGGGACCCAAGTTGGACGGATTAGGTTGGAGGTAGGGGATAGATGGAGAAAGTGCCAGGAACAATGTCTGGAATTGGAGAACACTGCAGGGTGATGTTGAAACCTAGTGCCATAGAAACTTACAAGAATCTATGATGGTGACCCAAGTGAGACTCCTAGTTGTGGGAATATGGAGTGTGAACCTGTCATCTCCTATAGTCAGGCAAGGCTCCCAGGATAGGACTCAGCTGCATTCCATCGAGTTGTTGGCAGAGATGGTCCCGTGGAAATCCCCAACCAATCCAGGCTGATGCTAGAACAGAGAATTGCTCTCCACAAATTTACAATGAAGTTTCATTACCCAGGTTAACACAAACACAGCTCATTGAACATGGAGAGGTCTAACTGGTATTGAGGCTTCACCCCTATATTCAAGTACCTTTGGTGTGGGAAGGTATGTTTCAGTGGGCATTAGAAGAAACATGGATGCTAATCAAGCCATAAAACATTTGACCTACCATCTATCTAGCCTACAAGATGTGCTGGGGCAATGGTGATACAGAACTTGTGGGAATGGTCAAGCAATATCTGATTTAACTTGAGGTCCACTCCTCTATAGTGAACCTGTGCTGGACATTGCTTATGTGGCCAGGAACAACATACTGGATAGCCTAGAGGCCTCGGTTAGAATCAAACATAACTTGCCAAAAAAAATCAATAGTAAATAAATAACTAAATAGTCCCTAAGGATATTCTGATATACTCAGATCAGTCTCTTGTGCAGTTGTTGTCAGAGAGGCTTCTTCTGGACATATAGGAGAGTGGGTACAGAGACCCATGGACAGAAATCACATTGAGAGAGTTTATCTCTTGGAAATCTGTTCCTTTTCTGAATGGAGATGGAGAAGGAGTGGATCTGAGGGAAAGATAAGAGTGGGGTGGAGAGTGGGGGTGAAGGAAAGAGAAACTGTAATTGGAATGTATTATATGAGAGAGGATCTATTTTCAATAAACAGGAAACTAAAGCAAAGTAACTGCCAAAAATTGTGAAATTAGGAATGAAGGGGTTTGAAACTCCATAGGAAGAACAATATCAATCAACCAGACCCAACCCCCCACCCCCAGAGCTCCCAGGGACTAAACTACTAACCAAAGTGCACATATGGAGGGATCCATGGCTCTAGCTGCCTATGTAGCAGACAGAGAATGGCCTTGTTGGACATTAATGGTAGGAGAGGCCCTTGGACCTGGGAAGGTTCAATTCCTCAGTGTAGGAAAATTCCAGGGTGGGGAGGTGGGAGTGAGTGGGTAGGTAGGGGAGCACCCTCATAGAGGCAGGGGGAAGGAGGATGGGATGGGGGTTTACAGAGGGGAAACCTGGAAAGAAGATAACATTTGAAATGTAAATAAATAAAATATCCAATAAAAATGAAAAATGATTGTACAAAATGTAAAATGGCAATCTTTGAATGGCAAATATATTGAAAATGGACTTTTAATACCCTATAACACAAATGTACTTCGCCATAGTTTTACATTTGATGGAAGAGGCTATAAATTCTTATTTCTTAAGATATAATTATATCTTAATATCAAAACTAATGACATAAAAATAAAAAAAATTATAATGAAAGAAAATGCTGTGTTTGGATTCTTAATCCAATTTGATAGAGATGGGCTTTGGGAAAGTAATTAGATCTGAACAGGATTGGTGTCCCAAGTAGCAAGAAACAGATTTATGTGAGTGAGTACACATCAAGAAGGTATATCTCCAACCCAGAAAAAAGTTGCTCATCCAGCAAAACTAAACAAGCTGCTGCTTCATCCTCAGTGACCACAGCATCTGCCACAGCATCCCCAAGTGAAAGAAACGCTCAAGAATCAAATATCCCATAAGAACTTATGTGGAAGCATAAAGAATTTTCACCATAATATAATAATAAGATAATTAATGAAAATTAAAAATGTTTTAAAAGGGTTAAGAGAATGAATAGATATATCTACAAAGGAGATTAATGTCTATCAGAAACAAAAAATAATCTTTTTAAAAAATATCCATCAGTTAAATGTAAATCAAAACAGCGAGGAGGCACTTCACACTTGCTAGAACAGATAAGAAAACACAGGTAATAAATGTCTGCCACTATGTGGCAAAAATAGAAACCATTTTTATATACTGCTGGCCAGAACTTAAACTGCTGCAGAATGTTTAAAAGAATAGCAATGCATCAAGGTGAAAATGGAGCTATGATAACTTCTGTACTAGTGTAATGAAAACATACATTTGTACAAAACATGGAGAAGTACAATGTGCTCTATCCACACCACAAAAAACATTATTGGCAATAGAAAAGAATAGAATAGTAATACACGCTTCATCCCGAATAGACTTTGGAGCTGTTATCTAAGGTGAGGCAAGGAACCTGCACCAGATGTCTAAAAAGTGAAATCTGTCAGGATGGGAGGCAGAATACTGGTTAGTCGAGAGTAAGGGAATAACACTGGGAAAAACTACTAAGAGTTATTGTGTTTCTTTTCAGGGATAAAGTTTAAATGTATAGTGTGATAAAGGAAGCACAAGGCTACAAGTTTTAAGTGCATGCATTTTTAGAAAGGGAGAATGTGTTGCCAAGGTCACCATGTTTATAGAAACTGGGGGAATTATCTGGTTGCTTTCCACCAATTTCTGGTCTAGTAGACAAGCTCATTCATTGCCTCCTCTGTATTCCTAAATTACAGAAATGGATAGATTTCTGTAGCCACCATAAGCTATGCTCATGCTTTATTGCTTTAACACAGTATAAATTAAAATTCTTTCATTATATATTATATATTATATATGTGGTTATATGCATATGTTATTACATATATGTATATTATTACATTATGTGTATTATATATTATTACATAGATATATATGTGTAATTATATGTATGTAACATATTATACATGTTATAATATAATATAATATGCATATGACATATAGGGAGAGATCAGAAATGAGGTGCAGTCTCAGTGGACTTCTTCCTTTTGTGGACTTCACAGAAAAAATATTTTTCTGAGGCCACATACATTTCTAGGTTTATCATCTCCTGTGCTTCCATTTTCAAAGCAGCAATGTCTGAGGAAGTCTTCCACGAGTTTAATTCCTTTGATGTTTTCTTTTGTGCTTCTCTCTTTCTCTTAGGAAGATTCATTTTGCTTTTTGGAGCATGCCTGGATAATTTCTGGGTGTATCTAATTAGCACTCTCATTCCATCTGAAATGTATTCCTTCACACTTTGAATGGCAATGTATCTCTCAGAAAGAACTGAAGGTGAGTGTCTTTGGGAAGCCAGATCCTTCCCACTTCATGAGTATAGCAGTATAACAAAACTTCTTAACCCCCCCCCCCATTGACTTCTTCTCACTATTCTGTATCTCTATTCTCATCCTTTGTTAGGATCCACCTTGGACATGTTTTATGTTTTGTTTTATGTTATGGTATTTTATTTTTATTAGCAATGGCATTGGAGTTTCATTTTGCCTTCCTCATTTATTTTGTTATCCACATATGAATAGTTCAAAATATAGATGTACTCTTCCAACCAAAAATGGTGACATTCTGATGAACTGCTACCATGGATTTTGGTGTCAATCAGTGAGTACATAGGGATAAAGGCTATTCTAGTATATTCTGTTTGGACATACTTAGGAAGACAAGTTTTGAAAAGGATATAGGTTTTGTTTAGATACACACACACAGAGAGACAGAGACAGAGACTGAGAGAGACAGAGACAGAGAGACAGAGAGACAGAGAGACAGAGACAGACAGAGAGACAGACAGAGACAGGGCACCATGGCATGCAGGTGGAAGGGCAGAAGATGACTTTCAGAACTTGGTTCCCTTTTTCACTATGTGAGTTTCAGTGATTATAGCTGCATCCCCAAGCCTGATGGTAAACATCTTTGTCTATCCAGCCACATCACAGACCCCAAGCCTTCTTATAACAGTCCTACTATGTTGTCTGGGCCCTGGACTACTCACTGCCTGACCCTACCTGTCCTTAGCAGTTGGAGTTGAGATGGTTCAGTCAATGACCCAGACTCTGGGAGCAGGTGAGAAATGCCACAACAAGCTCTCAGAACACTGTTATACCTTCTACCCATGCTCCATTGGTCCCAAGAAAGTATCCCTTCTAAACAACAGTTCCCAATTGTCTGACGTTTGTATCAGCAATTCTTGGTATCTCAAACAGTCTTCAATTAGGTCCTCCTACAGGAGATGCTTTTATGACTATGTGGCCCCTAATGTTTACATATAGGTGTCCCTGCTATTTCTAACTACATAACTATCCATACCCTAAAATGTCACATATTTCGGCATCTCTGAACTAGCTCACATTTATTGTAGTTATGTTCAAAGTCATAGTACCCAGAATTCCTCCACCCATGGGTATGCCAGGGGAGAAAAAATAACTATGAATGACTTTATGTCTCCCTTTCGATGGGATAAATCATTTTTCCCAGCTGAGAGGATCTCTAATTTGCCAGATTCTATATCCCATGGCAGAACAGAACACATTGAGATATATTTTGGGGATTATCCAGAGTTAAGTTTTTAGATTTTAATTGATATGCATAAATTACTCTCCTGTTTTTGGATTCTCTGTTAATTGTATTCATCCCATGTCAAAGAACCACAAACACTCCCTTCTGCTGTTGACAATGCATAAGAAATTGCTCTCTGCACTGAGGAATTTATTTCAGAGCAATTCAAGCTGGTAAAATTAGTGTCAGGCTCTCAACTGTGAACAGACAGCTGGGGAGAGGAGATAAGCTTTGAAGATGCAGTAGGGATGGTGTTTATAGAGCGAATGAAAAGTGAAAAAGTGGAAAAGACCACAGGTAATCAAGAAAGGGATGGATTATACATACATTTGAAGGGAGCAGTAAAGAAAAAAAAAAAACCCAACATTTGATGTAAAGGGGAAGCCAGGCCAGCTCAATTCTATCTTCTGAACTTTCAGAGATCCTGAGGAATTTAGACATCAGGTGGATTTATCTAGTAGGCATACCTCCTGAAGTTTATCTGGAATTCCATCACATATGTGCTTTTTGCTTATGATACTGAGCAGCTTCCTTCTCATGCTGTGAATAAAATTGATACCTTTCCAACTCAGGGTCACACCTGACCACAGGCTAAAAAAGTAGCACCCAACTGGGAGTAATTCAAGGGTTCTCATGCTTTACCTTTAAAATAAATGTTTACAATTCAACTCACTCTTAGTTGGTAATTATATACTACTTAATCATGAAAGTACTCTTTGTTATAAGAAACAAAGATGGCATGGAAGATTGTGATACCTCCCAGATACACTACCTCACCAGATAGATATATAGAAGGTACAGACAGGTGCAGAGATCCTCTTGCTGCTGTGGACTCTCTTCCTGTGCTGAAGTAGCCAATCTTATTCCTCTACTCTGCAGCCTCTATAGTATACTGCTGTTGATATTTCACTACAACTGTCTTCCCCTACTTTCCTGTGGTTATATTTTGACAGTTTAGACTTTGGCTGTTACAGGGTGGTGAGGAAATTGTCCTTATTGTCCCTCAAACACCAAGCTTGGTATCACAGACATTGATGACTTCATATTAAGGAGTTATCTTCCTCTCCTTCTCCCTCTCTCTCTTCTTTCCCCCTTACACACACACACACACACACACACACACACACACACACACACACACACACTGTAAATAAACAACTGTAACATTAAAATATGTTTAGTGTTAAATATAGTTTTATGGAGCACGTACTGTTTGAATTCTGAGCTTCTTCCTCAGAATTCTGGTTTGTCTATGTTAGAACACAGCTGCAGGGACTGAACAAGGAACAAGCTGATGTAGCATTCCAGCTGATCCTCTCACAAACCTGACAGATGAGAGCTCACAACTAAGCATTCTTGATCTGCTCAAGGACATATCAGATATATTTAGCAGAGTAACACCAGTGTGGCCACACCCAGCATACCCAATTAATTTGTGAATTGTGATCAGAGCAAAAACATAGTTTCTTTTTATCCTAAGCAACTAAAATGAATGAATCAGTTTGCTACAGAACAATAGTTTTTTTTTTAATAGTTTGACTATGAAATGTCTCCCATGGGCTCATGCTTTTGATATCCAGCTGCTGGTGCTTAAGGGAAGGTTCCATGAAAATCTTACTGGATAGATGAAGAATAGCACTGGGATTGGGTTTTGAGATTTGTACCCTGGCCACACTTACTGCTTTATTCCTCTGCTTCCTGGATGCCAGGCAGGTCTCCTGACACCTCCTGGAATGCTTTTGCTCCATGATGGACTCCATTCTTTCTTGAACTATAACCTAAAATAAACCCTTTTCTACCTTAAAGTTTTTTTTTTATTTTGTCAAGGTATTTTATCATAGCAATAAACTAAGAACTGGAAAAACTGATATAGATAACCAGAAAATTCACTCTATCTATACTGAGGAGGTTGTTTAGAAGATCTATTATGTGTAGGCTAAACAATATGGACATTTATTTCTCACATTAAAATAGTAAAAATGGAATCTGTAACATACTTTTGCAGTTGAAAAAAGGTGGAAAAGTTTAAATACAAGGTATTTGCCCAATGAAAATGGAAAATAATAGAACCGAGGTCTGACTGCCCTAAGAATAGTCAAGCCAATCTCCAGTGCATTAACCATATTGATTCAGAGTTAGAATCAGTACTCACAGCTTATTCACAGCTTTCATACAGTCCACAGAAACCAGACATGTAGTTTAAATAAGCTTTTTAATAAATGGTGAAACCTTACCATAGTTACAAAGAATGAGGTAGGAACCTACTTTAGAGGACTTGAAAAGCCTGCCCAGGTATCACTGTATTGAAAGAGGAACCAAAGGCCTAAGAACATATTCAAAGAAAAATATTGTTTCCAATTGGAAAAACAAGAAAATAGTATCCACAGCAAATATAAAAAGATCTTGTAGAATTAAGTAAAATTGCAAAGTAAGATATCTTTTCTTTCTAAGTGAACTTCTCTTCAGGAACAGATTTGGCTGGCTAGGAAATAGGATTATATAGTGGTCTATTGAGAATACTCCCTCAAACACAATTTGCCAAAGTTTCCTAGTTACTTATGTATAATCTAGCAAGACTGTGGTGAAAGGAATGGAGACAGTAGGAAATAGCCATGTATAGTTCAGTGTCTTTAGTGATGTATCTCTTGATAGTAAGTGATTACTCTGTGTTTAATATACATGATGCTCTTTTACAGCAGTTGTGAGCCACCAGTCTTGGGTTCTGGGCACTGAACCCTGCAAGAACTGAAAGCATTTTTAACTATTGATCCATCTACTCAATCCCTCCTTTCTTTCAAAACAGATTTTCATTACATTTGATTTCTTCTATAATTTAAAAATTATAACAAAATGGCTAATGTGTATGATAAATGTATTTTCATAGAAGCAGATTAATATGATGTGCTAACTAACAGCATTGGAAACCATTATTTTACTATATTAACATTATTTGTCTATGCTGTTATACTTTTGATCAATCATGGGCTTCTCTATATAGATATTCTATTCAATTTAGTATTTTACTTTATGTTTGTATTACTGCATATTTTGTTCTTCAGACTCTAGTTTCATTGTCAAATTCTGCTGTTAGTACTATTTTATCTCTCTAAATAAAATGGAAACACTTCTATACTGCAGCCTACTTTAATGTAAGTAAAATTATAAGAATCTGGAACTTCTGTTGAATTCTGTTGATTAGTGTGTCTGGTTTTTTGTCAGCAACAGGTTTTTTTTTTTTTTTTTTATATTACTATGGATCTGTAATATAACCTGAAATCAGGAATAGTGGTGCCTCTACTAGTGTTTCCATTGTTCATAATTGTTTTGCATATCTTGTGTCTTCTGGATTGCCATATAAATTTTAAAATTGTCATTTTGACTTCAGCAAAGAAGCGCATTGGGATTTTGATGGGGATTGCACTGAATGTATAGATGGATCTTGGTATGATAGTCATTTCATAATAAGTCCATGCTCCCACATTCACCTAACTTTTGTCAAAGGCCAAAATATATCCTGAAGAGAAGATATCATATTCAACAAACACTAGAAGTCACACATACAGAAAAATGAAACTAGATCCATATTTTGTATCTCTCACAAAAATCCTCCCTGTTCCTGGTTTAAGTTCCTCCTACCTATGATTCCTTCAGTGGACTGTGATGTGAGATGTGTAATCTAAATTATACCTTTCCTGCCCCAAATTGTTTTTGGTCATGGTCTTTATTAAAGAAATATATTATAAGTTGATATGTTAAAAAAGTAAAAATTGAACATCTTGATGGTCTCTGAAGGTTGTTTTAATCTTGTGTTATCTGTGTGCTCTGCTTCTGAAGCTGCATAGAGTTATATTCTGAGTTCTTGTCTCCTTCAATGATTACCTAGAAATACACTCCTTTTTGAAATTCACTCTCAGTTTAATGAACTGAATGTTTTGAAGTTGCCTTCATTCCACTTATTCCTAATGTCTAATTATTTATTCAACTTCTTTAACAGTTGTAGTTAATCAGAAAAGGTAATCTGTACAATCTATTATTTCCAAAACATCTTGTGGTTAAGGTCACATCCAATTAGTGCTAATAATTTATGATAATGAAGAGAAAAGCATATTCCTGCAAAAGATGGCAAATTCTTACCAAATATCTCTTACATATTTCAGAACTTTCCTGTCTTCTTTTACAAACTTTGAGTTATTCAATTCATCCTAGTTCTTAGCTGGTCTGTTTCTTCCATAAACTGTGCCTTTTGTCATTAATCATCCCCATTGCAAATGTTATATATAAATAAGTACATAGCATTCACTGACTCTAGAACTCATTGTTCTCTTTTTATTCTATTTCATATCTCATACCTTGGTTACTCTGCAGAATCTCTTCTATATTGCATTTCCTTGAGATATAGACTCTGAATTACTCTATGATCTGAGCTGATCTGATGGGTAAGGAGTTCTTAGATCTTCTGCTGTGTTGGTAATCTGTATAATTTCCTTCTTATGGGCTATAATAAATATTTCTAGTTCATTCTACAACTTAGCATTTCAAACTGAAAAAAGGAAGCATTCTGGATCTTTGCCCTGGAAGATAACTTGTTCTTTCTGATTGACAGACAATGATGAAGTTCTTATCCCAAGCACAATCATGGACCTGTCTTTCTTCAGCACTATCCCTTAGTCTTTTTTTTTATTGGATATATTCTTTATTTACATTTCATTTCCCTTTTTCTGGTTTCCCCGCACCCCAGATGTCCCATATGTCTTTTTCCCTCCCCCGGTTCCCCCATTCACCCCTTCCCACTTCCCTGTTCTGGTATTACCCTGCACTGCTGCATTTGGCCTTTCTAGAACCTGGGTCCACTTTTTCATTCTTTTTTTTTATTGGATATATTCTTTATTTACATTTCATTTCCCTTTTTCTGGTTTCCCCGCACCCCAGATGTCCCATATGTCTTTTTCCCTCCCCCGGTTCCCCCATTCACCCCTTCCCACTTCCCTGTTCTGGTATTACCCTGCACTGCTGCATTTGGCCTTTCTAGAACCTGGGTCCACTTTTTCTTTCTTGTCGGAGAGCATTTGATAGGTGGATTGTGTCTATGGTGTTCCACGATTCTAGGCTAATATCCACTTATCAGTAAGTGCATGCCATGCGTATTTTTTTGAGACTGGGTTACTTCACTCAGTATGATGCTCTCCAGCTCTATCCAATTCTCTATCCCTTAGTCTTAATCTTCCCTTTCTTTTGTTACCCAGATCTTAAATCTTGCAGACTGTTTGTTCTCTACATATACATTGTCTGAGGCTTTACCCCATGATAGAAGTTCTTAAGCAGAACACTTCCAATTTTTGTTCTGTGCTTTAATGTGTAGAGCTTAATTGAATTCCTGGCCAAGAAATTCATCCCCAATTACATTAGAAGCACTTGCACAGAAATAATTTTGAACTATCAGACAATGCTTCGCTACAAATAGTTTTTCAGTTGCCATTTGTCCACACTGCTCTCATTGACTTTTCACTTGTGTGGTCACCATTAATTTCATCTATCTATGGAGTTTCAGGATTGATTTTTGAGGGACCCTGAACTCTGAAAGCCTCAGAAAGGGAAGTGTTTTCAACTCCCTTTCCTTATCCTTTGTGCTTGCTCCCATGTTCTTGGTCAAATGCCTTCTAGCCCCCTGATCACCACAGATGGTTTTTATACAGATCACCATTATTGAGCTTCCACATGCACTTCTCATTGCCAGAGTCTATGCTTTCACTGGGGCTTCCAACTCTTGGAACAGTCCTCTCTGAGAGTGTTCAGGCTTTATGTAGTGATTTCCTCCAATGTGAAATGTTTCTTCCAGGAGGGAAGTGGGAGTATCAAAAAGCTTCTGTGATGCTCACAGAACTTAGGAAGTTCAGAAAACTACATGTCACACAATATTCTTCCTCAAGGTTACATAATCAGTCAGTAGATTCTGGGGAGAGGAGACTCTCTAAGTGGAGATGGCTGTCATCAATTATAACTGCCTGCAGCTAAGGGAGCCAAGGTCACCAGGAAGGAAAACTGGGGATGAAATAGAATGGCTTGCAAGGGAAATAAGGTGCCAAGAAAAAAGGTTTTCTGATCAAGGCATGAAGTTTAATGAAGGGCTCCAAATATAAAGGTTGGGGATGGGGGGACCCTTCCTCCAATGGCTGGAAACTCATATGCAAAACAGGTTCAGTTGCTCAGCTGGTGTTGGCTCCACTGCTCAGCAGGTCACCTGCTTAATTCAGGAAATTGTAGACCTGGAAGAACAATAGACTTCACCTCGGTCCCAGCACTCCACCCTAAGTGGGGGAGATTGTGGCTAGCACTCAGGTCTGGAATTCCCACTCAGAAGGCTGCAGGGGGAGGGCACAATTCCTCCCTTTGGATTTATTAAAAACTGACTGGACTGGGACAAAAGATTTACTTATGCTCCATAGTCCTGTGTCAGGAGCCATAATGGGACAAACTAATGTATTAGCATGTGATCATCCTGAAATGTTCTGTTTCAGATTATTATAAAATCTGCAACAGGTGAGCCCTCATTAAGCAAGGCTGTGAGGGACTAATTTCAGGAAAGATTCCTGCTATTAATATCATTTTACTGCTATCATTGAACATAAATAATAATCAATAAGTAGTAGCACACCACTTCAGAGAAGATCTCTGCAGTTCCATGAAGATGTACTGTCTTATAGTGATGCTACGTAGACAAATAGATGATCTAATTTTAAATGATGATCCTATAAGAATTCCTAAAATTACATCTGTGATTATTAAGCTCTTTTATAGTGGGACTGTTATTAGGTCCTTTTCTGATAGTCAAAACTACAATAAGAACTCTGCCAGTCTTCCAAGTGTCACAAGTTCATTGCTCTTAGATGGCAACCAGACTGATAGATGTTTAGGTAGATAATTATTTCTAATGCATGTAAACATTCTCTGTTGTAACTTCTATTTCAATTTATAACTTGATTTTTTGTGTAAACTTGTGATGAACTTTGTAATATGTGATCATGTATTCTGAAAGATGTTTAAGGGCTGAGGACAAAGAGAAGAGTCAGGCCAGAAGAATTGAGGTGAGAGGAACAGAGGTGAGAAGAACTGAACTAGAGAGGAACTGAACTGAGGGTGTTGCGACCGCCTTGACCAGCAAGAAAGACACAACAGAGGAGCTCTTCTTTATGCAGTTTAATCAGGAACCTTGAACAATATTCTACCCGGGCAATCTTCTACCCGAACAATCTTCTACCCCGGGCACTACCCCACCGCTCTTTTTAAGCTCTAGGCATTAACCTATGTGAGATTATGCATATTTACTTATGTAAAAGTTTTTCTTTTGGCAAATGTTATACTCTTCTCCTGGTTCAATAGAAGTTTATAGGTCCTAACTTCCTCCTGGCCTGACAAGAAAGAGGCATCTGTACAATAGGGAAAAGGCTCTAGCTACTAATCCTTTACTGAAACTCCTGTTGTTTTACGGTGAGGTACTAAGTGCCTGAGACTGCAGTTTCTGGCTTTAGAGGAACACAGAAGGCAGGTCAGATACCTTAGCATAGTAACTTAGACTTAGTAACTTTTTATTATACAGCAACCCTAAATTTTCCATAAGATAAAGTCTTACCCCAGAATTTTGTAAGACAAAGTCTTACCCCCCCCCCAGTTGATGCTCTTCCCCCCTCTGCTGCCTCAAGAAGAACCTACAAGGAAGAAGAATCACCTCCCAGCTAGGGCTGGCTCCAGCAGTCCTGTCTGAGATTTATGGAGCCTGCTGGCCCCTCCTGACTTAGGGAAAAGGTTATATATTCTCTCTTACCCATCTTCAAGGTCACATGCAGCTTGTTTGTGTTGTTTAAACAAACACAGCCTTATTAGTTTTTTATTAATAAACAAACACAGCTTTTCAGTGCATGCCTCTGTCTTAGGTTGGAGAATGTCATAAATCCTTAGGAGCCCGTCTCTGACTGCAGGCCTTAATAGCACACCTTTTCCCCAACATCAGACCAAGGCACAAGGACCAATAATTATGCACTTAATGCATTTCTTCATAGTGATGAAAAATTGTCCTGGTGAGCCACTGAGCCTTGCCTGGATAAAAAAAAAAAGTCAGCCTGCTTAAAATACAAAGTCAGAAGTTAGAAGCCAAACAGGATTAACTTGTCTTTGGATGGCCCAAGGTATCCAATTCAGTTCCAAATTTTCAGCTAAGAGACACAAAGTCTAGCCTCTGGGATGTGGGAGGTAGCTTTGAGAATCAACAGAGAAGCTGTTACTTCTCAGAAAGAGTGGAGACTATATTCTAAATTGACTCATCTGTCTGATAAAGCCATCTTCATAATTGGAGTCTCCAGTATTGGATTTATTTCTAGACCAGTCCATGATTGAGTCAGAATAACTGATCTCATTAAAGGAAAGAGAAGAGTCATTATAACTCCTTCTTTAGATTAATTTTTCTAAGTCAGTTTTAACAGTCTCCATGTCCTCTGTACCACAAGGTCTAAAAGCTTGAAGCAAGGCAGTTTATATAATCTGGGATATAGGCAAGTGAAGGTGGGTCAAGAACATATACCCAGTACAGCTTTCCTGTCACCATTGTCAGGGCACTCAGCAAGCCCACAGATGGCATTATCTTCACACCAATCACTCTGGCAGCTAGCATGCTTCTGCAGCATTATTCAGAAAAAAACACAAACATTCCTTCTTCCCCATACTAAATACCTGATCGGGATCATGCCATATGCCAATAAATGGATCCTTCCATCTCACCTAGGCATACTAGGATGCTATGGACACTCAGGAAGGAGTTCCTTGGCATCCAGATTTTAAAATTTTCTTAAAAATATAAAGGCATGATTTAAATAATATGCATGGGCATATAATTTCCCCCTTTTTGCTTTTTTTTTAAAGAAGATATTGTTTTAAAGTTCCATAATACCTCATCTTTGAGAATTACAAAGATAATTAAATTGTTGTTAAATTGTTGTCAAAACATCTCAAATGTTTGGTGACTATAATAAATAGCCAGTTCCATTATCTGTTTTAATCTAAGTTGGAACACCAAGCATAGACAATAATACAGGCAATGACTATGCAAGCATAGACTATAAATGTAGCATTTTTTGTTGCTTCTCCTGTTAGAGCAGTTGCAACTAGAAAGCTTGAAAATGTATCATTAGTCACATGTGCATATTTTAATTTTCTAAAATCAGAAATATGAGTACCATTCATTTGTAAAAATTGATTAATTCCTCTAGAATTAACACTATTATATGGTACAGGTAGAAATTGAGGACACCAAGAACAAGTCTTTACAATTTGATGTGCACATTTTCTAAAATATAAAATTATTCTCAAACCATTATTATTTTGATGATGTAAGGGATATGATTGTATGGCCAATTATTCCTATGTAAGGCCTATAGTCTGCATGGGATACAAATCTCTTATGGCTTTGCCTTAAGGGGTCTTGCCAGGCAATCTAGGATTAGCTCTTTCTTAAAGATTTATTAATTTATTTTATATAAGTAAACTGTAGCTCTCTTCAGACACACCAGAGAAGGGTGTCAGATCTCATTATAGATCTTTGTGAGTTATCATGTTATTGCTGGGATTTGAACTTAGGACCTGATAGAAGAGCAGTCAGTTTTTTTTAACCACTGAGCCATTACTCCAGCCCATGGATGAGCTCTTAAATGTCCACAGAGCAGTCATTGAAAGGAAGAATACCTTTTATTAGCTTGAGTTGTATTTGTATAAATAATTGCAAAATTTAAGACTTAGCAGTACCTGAAAAAATGAAGAATTTCAAGCAATTGTAAGCCATGATATATATTGACATATATGTATATATTATGTATACACACACACATATATATATACATATATATCAATATATGTATATACAATATATACATATATATTGGCTATCAGTATACAAATTAACAGCTTTTTTTTAACATTTTAAAAATAGTGGCTATAGCACTCAATTCAATTATCTGTGCTAAAGCAAGGGGAAACTCAAAAGAATAAACATGTGATCCAATTACATGAGCTTCTCTCCCATAGAAGAGCTGTTTATAAATATAGTAGATTCATTCTTTATGGGATGCACATATAAATCTATAGGAAATATAAAGGCTTGCATGGAAGCAAATTTTAACAACTCCGTCTTTTGGATAACAATTATCAATTTTGCCTAAAAGGTTTGCCACGTAATTGGCCAAGTATTAATACTCTGTAATGACCAACTTGATTGCAGTTTGAAACAAGGAACACATTTTTCATTAGGTTTTTAAGACATTCTTTTCAAAATAATTTTATGATTCTATCCAACAATGCCTTATTAACACACCAACAGCTTTATAATAGGATGTCAAAACTTTACTTGGAGATGAAAAAGAGTGACTCTACATTAATGCTTGCTTTTCCAAGTAATTACTGTGAACACAACATAAACAACTGATTACAGTAGCCTTTTCTACTACTCTATAAAGTTATTTGTCTTTTACTAGTTAATTTGCATCCACCTTGAGAACATTAGAGATAAGCTCCTGTAGTAAGCTTAAAGCAATGTCTTAGCCAATTAATATATCCTAACAACTTTGAAAATCATTTAGAGTAAGTAAATGATCTTTTCTTTTAATTTTTGGTGACAATTTGTTTAGAACATAGTTGATCTATTGCCTTTGAATCTTTTCTTGAGCAGTAACTACTCTAAAATTTTTAAAGCCCATTGTTAAGAGCATAGGCCTGTAATAAAATTCCATGAATAATATACACTGAAAGATTTAAAATCCTAGCTTCTTGTATTGAAGCAGAGACAAAACATTTTTTTCTCTCACAAGGTAAGGCTATCGGTCATTCCTTGACGAAAAACCTTCCATTGAGATTGCTTTATTGGTTCTTTAAAATTAGCTCATTAGAAGCAAATGCTTTTACAAATATCAGGATGCAAAGCAAAAAAAACCCTTCTGAATCCATAATAATTTAGTATGGAGTAGGCAGGCCAGATTTTAATGCCTCATAAGGTCTACATAGCCTTACTAACCTTTTATAGATCTTGTTTGAAGTTTTTTTAGAGCCACACCTAGATAGATCTGTCAATAATGCTGGTTCTAGTAGACTTATCTATAAATTTTTGAAACAGTTCAAAAGGAGCCTGTTTGTTACCAAATAAATTCCCATTGAGGTGTCTTTTTCAATCTTGGGGGGGGTTAAATTTTGCTTCTACCACTATATCCAATAAAGCTTGTGAAAAATTGACATTAGGCCTATACTATCCACAGCTGTTTTTTAACTTTTACCACTCTTGAAATCATCCCAGTTACAAAATATGGGTGAGTTAAGAATCGAGAGCCTTTGATCAGACTATAAACTGCAGTCAGTGGAACACTGGCAGTTGTTAACCATAATTTTTATGTTTCTCTTACAATATTAGAGCATAACTACAACTTTGGAAAGCAAAACACAATTTTAAACAATCTATTCTCTTTAAAATCAATAGCAAAAGCATTACTTTCACATTACAAAGGTTGTCTGCCAGTTCTTATGTTTGAATGCATGACAGTGCAACTTATAATACCTCATTAAAGAGACATTGTTTTAAATCATATCCCTTATAAGTCTAATTTCTAGGATAAGAATTACATAAAATATTATGCGAATTTAGAAATATCTTTAGAGGCCTATTTTTCCTAGGTTGGGTCATGTCAGGTATTGTTGTTTAAGATGATTCAACCCCTGGGTTACCAGTTTTAAAACTAACTCTTTGGTTACCAATGTAATAATTTTTAATCATTCCCAATATAAAGTCAATACTTTATATTCAAGACATTCAAAACATATTTATACCCTTAAGACCAATCAGAAACAAAATTAAGTGACTACACAAATCTTATACATTTAAACCAAATATTTTTTCTTTTTCTAGCTCTAATTTAAAGAGAAAAAGCCCTTTGGGTCCAATAATCACAATTGCAGAGATTTTTTTGAGGAGAAATAACCATCAGCCTATTTTCCCTAGAACTTGAGAAGCTGCTGGCACTTTTAAAAGCAGCTTTTTACTACAGCTTGACTCCTACCAAAGAATTCGGGG
The DNA here is from genome assembly GCA_002335545.1 of Apodemus speciosus. Lineage (NCBI taxonomy): Eukaryota > Metazoa > Chordata > Mammalia > Rodentia > Muridae > Apodemus > Apodemus speciosus. The sequence continues at coordinate 490,808 of BDUI01000083.1, forward strand.
CAGCTTAAATTAGCATCTGCTGTGTAAACTGAAACTGGATCAAGTGATAGACCACCAGCATATAAAGTTTTTACCATTTTTTCTTGTCAACATAAAACACAGAACAACAGTCACTCAAACAATGAAACAAGGACACACATAAATTGACATGTGGACAAATTGGTGCACCAAAGACAAACAATACATAGAGAGGGAAGAGCACTTGTAACCAGTACTAAGAATATCTCCAGTAGGGACCATAGAGGAAACAGGATGTCTCCAGATTTCTCCTTGTCCCTAGAAGAGTTTTAAAATCTTTTTCAAAGATTCCTTCTTTTTACTCTTTCTCTCTCATGTTTCTAAAATCTGTTTGTTTGGGTTTTTTGTTGTTTGTTTTTACTTATTTTATTTTATTTTATTTTATGCCCTATTCCTCTTGCCTGATGCAGTTCTAGACTGCGGACAATTTGCTTAATAAAATTCACTGTCCCAATTCACTGTCACACCCTAGCTGATCTCAGGGCCAGGCCTATGCTGTTTCACTGTAGCTGTATCACTATAGCCTTTTGAACCCCTGCAACAACAGCTTTCAAAAGATGGCATTTATGGCACTAACATTAATGCTGTATGTTGCTTACAGTGCCAGATACATACCTTTTTTTGTTCCTGTGGAGTTCCACCCATGACAGCGTCCCTCAGTAGATCTCTCTGTTTCCAAGTCCCAAGTTTGGGCACCAATCTGTAACTGCCTGCCACTATGGGAACCAAGGTCATCTGGAAGCAGAGCTGAGGATGAAATAGAATGGCTTGCCAGAGATATAAGGAGCCAAAAGGTTTTCTGACCAAGGCTCGAAATTTAATGGAGGGCTCCAAAAATAAAGAGGAGGGGGGAACCCTTCCCCCAAAGGCTGGAAACATATATGCAAAACAGGTTCAGTTGCTCAGCAGGTGTTGGCTCTGCTGATCAGTGGGTCACCTGCTTAATTCAGGAAATTGTAGATCTGGAAGAACAATGGACTTGACATTGGTCCTAGCACTCTACCCTAGGTGGGAGAGATTGTGGCTAGCACTGAAGTCTGGAATTCCCACTCGGAAGGCTGGGGGTGAGGGTGGGGGAGGGCACACTCAACCAGCTTCTGGGTTTGAACAATCAGTGACAGAAGGCTTCTTCCAAGTCAGTTGACTGCTTCTGTTAGAAGTGCTCTCTAATTATGAAAAATGGGGAACAGAGCTAAACAAAGAATTCTCAACTGAGGAATACCAAATGGTTGAAAAGCACGTAAAGAAATGTTCAACATACTTTGTCATCAGGGAAATGCAAATCAAAACAACTTTGAGATTCCACCTCACACAAGTCAGAATGGCTAAGATCAAAAATTCAGATGACAGCAGGTGCTAGAGAGGATGTGGAGAAAGAGGAACACTCCTCCATTGCTTGTGGGATTGCAAGCTGATAAAACCACTCTGGAAATGAGTTTGGCAGTTCCTCAGAAAGTTGGACACCATACTACCTGAGGACCCAGCTATACCACTCCTGGGCATATTTCCAGAAGATGCTCTAGCAGGTAATAAAAACACATGCTCCACTATGTTCATAGCAGCTTTATTTATAATAGCTAGAAGCTGGAAAGAATCCAGATGTCCTTCATCAGAGGAATGGACACAGAAAATGTGGTACATTTACAGAGTGAAGCACTACTCAGCTATTGAGAATGATGAATTCATGAAATTCTTAGGTAAATGGATGGAACTAGAAAATATCCTGAGTGAGGTAACCCAATTACAAAAAAAAAAAAAANTAAATGGATGGAACTAGAAAATATCCTGAGTGAGGTAACCCAATTACAAAAAAAAAAAAAAAAAAAAAAAAAAAAAAAAAAAAAAAAAAAAAAAAAAACCCTCACATGGTATTCACTCACTGATAAGTGGATATTAGCCCAGAAGTCAGGAATACCCAAAATACAATTCACAGACATAATGAAGCTCGAGAAGAAGCACAACTAAAATATGGATCCTTGGTCCTTCTTAGAAGGGGAACAAAATACCCATGGGAGGAGAAGCAGAGACAAAGTGTGGAACATAGACTGAAGGAAAGACCATTCAGAGCCTGCCCCACATGGGGATTCATCCCATATACAGTCACTGAACCCAGGCTCTATTGTGGATGCCAACAAGTGCTTGTTGACAGGAGCCTGATATAGCTGTCTCCTGAGAGGCTCTGCCTGTACCTGACAAGTACAGAGGTGGATGCTCTCAGCCAACCATTGGATTGAGCACAAAAATCCCTAATGGAGGAGCTAGAGAAAGGACTGAAGTAGCTGAAGGAGCTTGTAGCCCCATAGGAGGAACAATAATATGAATCAACCAGTATCCCCAGAGCTCTCAGGTACTAAACCTGTTAGGATTCTGTCTAAGCTCCACCCCAGGTAGGCCTGGCCTACAATAAAAAGAGTTGCTTGGCCTCTCCTCTCTCTCTCTCTTACTCCTCTTATCTCTCCTATCTCTCTTAGTCTCAGCCTTCCCCTTACCCCCTCTTGGGCTCTCCTCCCCTCTTCCCTCTTTCCAAGTGGTCATGGCCAGCCTCTGCTTCTCTACTTTCTCCCTCTCTCTGCCTTTCTCTGCCTCTACTACCCTCTTAACTCCCCTTCCCATGCCCTGCATAAACTCTATTCTATACTATTCTGGTGTGCTTGTCTGTTCCCTGGGGGGAAGGGATGCCTTGCCATGGGCCTGCTGAGGAACCTCCTTCCCCCACACTGCCATATACCATATTCTCTGACCTCTTTCTCTTTTTATCATCACAAGATTGGTGCCCTGTGACTCAGATCCAGAAACTGCAGGTTTCCATGCCATTTCAGCTGCAACCACACTCTCTAGCCCCGAATGGGTAAGCTCCCCACCCCCAACTGGTCAGAGCAACTGTCTGCATAGTCCTAGGTATTTCTTGAGGTTGGAGCTACCCTTGTGTTGTCCTTGAAGATGGGACATATTCAGTTTTTCACCGACCCTCTTTTCTTTCTTGTGGCTGAAGTTCCAGGCTGGGCCTGGTTTTACCCTCATGTGTCTGGCCTTGGGTCAGTCTCTTACCTTTTGCCTCCACTCCTCTCATTTGCGACCTGCTAGTTCAGCTGGTTTGACTGAAATGGAGGTTTGGGTCCTGGAGCCGCCAGGCCCAGGTCTCTGCCTCCCTTCTCCCCTGCCTCCTCATTCTCCTTTCCTCCAGATGGTTCCCTCAGCTCTATGTTTTGTGTGTGTGTGGATGGGTGTGCGCAATGCCACAAGAGCGTTGCTAGGATACAAAACAAGCTACTCTAGGTACTTCCTTTTCCCTGCCACTGGCAGGAAGTTCTGCCCTACAGCAGCCCACACCTAAAACAAGATACCTTTAGGTCCTTCCTTCTCCCCCATGCCCCCACTATGGACCATGACTTCTTTCACTAGCAAAAAGTTCCGCCCTACAGCTGCACCACTTCTGTCAGACTTGAGTTTTCTGCCTCCAGACTACAAATTCCCCACTGCTGGTAGTAAGTTCTGCCCTGCAGCCATGCTGGCTCCCATGTCGGGTGTGCCACCTCTGTCAGATAAGTTCACATATCTGATACCAGACTGCAAATTCCCGCAAATACACACTGACTATAATAATTGGTAAAGAGTTTCTCCTATTGTCCTGAGGGAACCTTAGGCCCAGATAAGGCCTGGCCAGCCTCTTTTGGGATTAGGGTTGGCTTTCTTTCTTTCTTTCTTTCTTTCTTTCTTTCTTTCTTTCTTTCTTTCTTTCTTTCTTTCTTTCTTT
>BDUI01000083.1:496575-512295 GCA_002335545.1 Apodemus speciosus
ATGGCCGAGCTCCTGAGATTCTGTAAGCTTACCCTCTCTTTCTCTCAAGAGGAATAAAGCTTTTCTGCAAAAGAGCCTAATGTGTGTCGCGTGTTTCCTGCCGGCGGGAAGATAGCACGCGCCACAAATGGGGATAACATTTGAAATGTAAATAAAGAAAATATCTTATAAAAAAATTGCTCTCTAATCATTTCTATAACCCCTGCTGTAAGACCCCCCAAAAAGGGGTAACCCCCACTCAGGTCTCAGGATAAAGCAACGCCCAAAGAACCAGCCAAAGACTGTTCTTGCTGCAAACCACACGAGGCTTTTTATTAAGGAAAAAAAGAAAACCAGTATACTGCTCCTCCGGCTGCACCCTGGACATGAGATGGGGGTCCCTGTGGAGGTGAGTGGTAGGGTGGAGGATTTTCCCAGAGGGCAGGCTCCTCGCTCTCAGGATAGATCTTTGGAGGTGCTGTAGGTTCCTGAAGCGGTTTGGGCTCCGCCGAGGTTATTTTTGTTTTGGGTCCGTCTTGCCGGACCGCCAGGACTTGGGAGCCCTGAGATCATCTTTTGTGTCCAAGGTCTAAGCCAGGAGGGAGGATCCTGGGCTAAGTCTTCCCATACAAAAATGTAAGGGACTTGGTCAGGGTGCAACCCCGGTCCCTTCTGAAAAACAATGTCCTTGATAGCAGAAATGATAGTTAAATCTAGTGTTCCCTCTGGTGGCCAGCCAAGACCATAGGATGGCCACTCAGAGGAACAAGTCCTCCAGGGTTTCTTTTTGATTTCCGTGGACAAATTATGAGCTCGTTCCTTTACTTCAGTCCAGTGATCTAAAGTCCATCCGAGAGGAGTACTGACAGTCTGTCCCATCGTCAAAGTCAGATAAAACACAAAGAAGACACACAAAATTATCAAGGAGACAAAAATAAATATATTAAGAAAACAGAAAATAGGACCCAACTCCTGTGGGAAAAGGGGAAACACCAGAAAGGAAACAGAATCAGACGGCTGAGGGGACTAAAATTTCTCGGTCCTACGAGAGTTTCAAAGTCCGCATCAGCACCCTGATGGGAGAATTCTGAGCGTCCTTGGGTCTCCCTCCAATTCCCTGGCCAGGAGCAGTCAATAACTTTTCCCAAGTACGTCTACCAGTTAACACCCCCTCATCCCGGATGGGGGCTCTTTGCTCTCACGAGTGCAGATGACTGCAAACCAAAAATACCAGATTCGGCGCCTCAGAAATTCAGACAAACACAGCAGACAGATAGAACACAACAGAATCATACCTCCAAGAGGGTCTTGGTGATTTGAGGGTGGTCACAAAATCCCGGATGAGCCCCCAAATGTAAGACCCCCACCAAAAAAGGGGTAACCCCCACTCGGGTCTCGGGATAAAGCGACGCCCAAAGAACCAGCCAAAGACCGTTCTTGCTGCAAACTACACGAGGCTTTTTATTAGGGAAAAAAAGAAAACCAGTATACTGGGATCAAATCTTAACCACGGAGGGTCAGAGGAATTTGATCCAGAGTGTCCAGCGAAACGGGCTTTTATACAGACATGGCAAAGGGGGAAGGGTATGGGGGTATTCAGGTCATGGGGCAATGCAACCCATCCCAGGGGGCCAGATCTAATCACATTCCCCAAGATGGGGCAGGACAAACATCAACTACCTGTAGAGGTCAGAGCAGGAAGGGTGGGGTAAACAACCTTTGTGATTATTTCCTTGAATAGAGGTCAGAGCAGGGAGGGGGAAGGTAAGCATTACAGAGCACGACTTAAAATTTCAAGGCAGGATCTTTCACTGCCTAATGAGAAAGTGTCAGGTCTTACAAAAAACCAAGAGTGTGAAAGTGAAGGCACTTTGCCCACAAAACTTTCTCCTGTTCAAAAAGAATAAGAGAAACACTAACCATAGAAACCACAAAGTATTACCAAAAAACTAAGAAAGGCTGAGTGTGAGAAAAGCTCACCAACTGACTAACCAATTCCAAATGGTCATCTGAAAACATAAACAGATGTAACATGAAAAGACTGAGTGGACTGTATTTCAGAATATGTCTGTATATACATATATGTACATATAACAATAACTAATAAAATGAGGCTATGGTAGCAAGCAATGAGCTGTATATGGGAGGGTTTTGGGTGGGGAGGCAAAAACGGGGAAGTAATAAAAATCTCTCTCTCTCTCTCTCTCTCTCTCTCTCTCTCTCTCTCTCTCTCTCTCTCTCTTTAGTTCTAATACAGGCACCCATTTGTCTACCTTTGATAATTTCCTATTTATTCTTAAGCAGCAGATAAAATTACAAATCTCTCTTTTCTAATTTTTTTGAATGAAAGAATAGCAGAACCTACCCCAGGATGTCCAGGTATACAAAAACCTCAGCTGTGTCCCCCAAACAACAAATGAACAATATCAGAGGGTAGAGCCTGTTCTTGAGTTTGCTCTTGGATGAAACATGGATGTGTCTTCATAGTAATGAAGGAAGTTAGAAGATGACACAGAGGTTGGAAGAAAAAAAGGAATTTAAGGCAACCACTGAAAATGGACATAGGTTTACAATTCTGCAGCAGGCTTTTCTCTAGCTTTCTCTACACTGGACTACTTTAGTAAGCAAAACAGGTGTGGTAAATGCTACTTAAAAACTGCTTGTAGCTGTGTGCCTTGGCATCATCAAGGAATGAACTTCTGTTGAGCTAGTTAGTTCATAAAATGCTCCTTCTGGAAGAAGGTTATATTTACCACCGATCTCGACTAACATAAACAGACCCTGCTTATTGGTTTGTGAAGCAAGCTGCCTTCTTCATCAATAATTATTCTCAACCTCTAGAATGAGAAGAAGAAACAACAATGACAACAACAGAAATTCTTATGATTCTAACAAATGTGCCTTTAGCCTTGAGTGGATTCCTCTGATGAGATGAAGATTGGTCAGTGGATCTCATCTAAAAACAGTAAACTAGACAGCTGAATGGATGGACGGGTAGGTGGATAGAGAGATGGATCGATGTCCCTCCCCCCACTTCAGCATTCGAGCTAGGCAGTTTGGCCTCTGCTCTGCTCAGCCCGTGAATTTCCTGGCCTTTGTTCTATTTAGAACAAACCAGTCTCACCTGGAAGCCGAGGAAGCATCCTGGAGACAACCACCTGCTGAGATCAGGAGCCAGCAAGATCTCAAGACTCCACCCCATGCGTGGGGAGAGGGAATCTTCCAGACTATATATTGGGTTACATTTATTAAAATTGGGGTCTTGAAAGGCAATGTCTCCTTGACCCAATTCTTTTGTGCCACTTTCCCCATCCATCCCATAGTTTTCTCTTGCAGGGACCAGTCTGCAGTAGCTGCAGATAGCTACAGAACTCAACAGATGGTTAGATGGATGGATGGATAAATGGATGAATAGATAGATGGATAGATAGATGGATGGATAGATAGATGGATGAATGGATAGGTGGAGGGGTGGATGGATAGAAGGATACCCAACTGTATATCTGTCAGAGTGAATGGTGTATAGATGGCCTAAAATAGTTTCATATCACTTGAGGCAGAAAATATCTTTGACTCCTACATTTTTCTTTGTGAACTGCTCTCTAGGAATTAAACTAGCTATCAAGTAGTGCCTGGCATTTGCACTTAAATCACTCTGGCAGTGGAACTCATGCTTGAATGAATCCTACTGTCATTTGCAGACATCACAACTTATCCACACATATCTTGCTGTTGTTCTGACTGCCTTCACTGATAATAAAGAACCTGAATATATTCACTAGCAATATATAACCTGAATCTGATACTGCTTCTGGCCATCCATTAACTCTAGGTAAAGATAGCTTCTAAATAAAATGCCAATTCTCTAAAATTACCCCATATTGGCCTTCTACCTTAAATGTACAATGACTACTTATTAACTAAGAGCAACATGGTAAACAACCTTTGTAGATGAGTCAGCATGTGTCCATGAACAAAAGTGAAATGACACTATGAAAAGCACATTATGTTGATAAAGATTTACCTCCTAGGAAGATGGAAATCCCATCTTAAACATGCTACATATCTTTCCTGGGTTATAACTCTGTTGTGGAGCTTATTTGTGAGTCAAAAATCTGCTACACAAAGTGAAGACCAAAACACTTACGTTGAAGTTCAATATTATGTTTACATTCTGGAAAACAAAAGTTGACTTTGTCATTCTAATGCAGCACATTATGAACTGGGGAGGAAACACAAAGATGACTAGAATTGTCAAATGGGCTCAAAAAGATGCTAAAACTCAGGTGTAAAAATTTCTAGTCACTATGATTACTCACTGAAAGGAGTTGGATGATACATGGCTTCCTCACCATTAAGGACAGATCATCAAATCAAAAGTAACACATGAAATTAAAGAACAAGATACAGGAGAAAAAAGGAAGATATACTGAAGATAAAACATATTAGGAAAAAATCAAGAGAAGGATGTTGGTAGAGAAGAACAAGAAAGTGGAAGACAGAAGACAGGAAGCAATGAAAAGGAGGGTAAGATAGAAATGAAACAGAGAAATAGACCTTCCTCCAATGATGGACCACAGTTCACATCGGCTACTGCTGGTCCAGTTCCAGAGCTTTCTTTATGCAATTACTTTAAACCTAGGATTGAATAATTCTTAGTATTTTTCTGTCATCCTACCTTCTACAGACATTAAGATGCCACCACAAAAGGTATGTTATTTAAAGCTTAGAGTAAAAGAAAAATATGCTAATGTATTTACAGACACATTTATACCTGCATTTGACAAGAAAGGATGTCTGTATCTCTCTCCTCTATAAAAATCATTGTCATTCCGAGGGCATAGGATAAGGCAGAGCCTGTCAGGCTAGCCTGCCCCACAACTGTCTTCAGATGTCAGCTTCACAGCCACAGCATCACATCCTTGTGAATTAGACATATGTCAGCAGCAGCAAATATAAATGTAAAACATTCACTGTGAAAATATCTCCTCACTCTTCAAGAAAGGATCCTGAAGTTAGACATGGAAAAAATCTCTTGTGGGTGGAAAATGTAGCTACAATTTCTCATTTATTTAGAAATAAGCCCATTCATTTTCTTTCTTTCTTTCTTTCTTTCTTTCTTTCTTTCTTTCTTTCTTTCTTTCTTTCTTTCTTTCTTTGTATTGAATATTGTCTTCATTTACACTGCCAATGGTAAAATCTACCCCCCTCCCCAAATACCCCCCAACCCCTCCTCCCACTCTCTGCATCCACATATGTGCCCCTTCACCCGACTCACTCCCACCTCCTGCTGTCCCCTATTTTCCTTCGTTTGGGCATCTATTTAGCTTTTACCTGACCAAGGACTACATCTCCCACTCATTCCAACAAGGCATTCCTCTGTAACATTTTTGGCTGGAACCATGTTTACCCCTTGGTTGATGGTTTAGTCCCTGGGAGTCCTGGGGTGTCTGGATGGCTGAAATCATTGTTCTTCCCATGGGGCTGTAAACCCCTTCAGTTCCTCCACACCACCCTCCACCTCCTCCATTTAGGACCCACATCCACTCCAATGGTTGGCTGCTAGCATCTGCCTCTGTAATTGTAAAGCTCTGGCAGCCCCCCCCCCCCAAGACAACCATGGCATGCTCCTTTTGGTATACACTTCTTGTCGTCTGTAGGGGTTTGTTGACTGTTTATAGGATGAATCCCCTGGTAGGGCAGTCTCTGGGTGGCCTTTACTTCAGTCTCTGCTCCACATATTGTCTCCCTTATTGCTCCTGTGAGTATTTTGTTCCCTTTCTCAGAAAAGATGCCAGTAGAATTTATTTCAGAGTGGGTAAGAGCTAAGACCTGGGAACAAGGAGAAAAGAACACAGAGAGAGGTCAGTCAGTGTCCTTAACAGTTCACAACATTGTCATTCTGGGACATTTTAGGAATGCCAATCCACACACCTTTAAATATGTTTCAACCTTAAATCCATGTCATCAGGAAGCAAGTATATCCAAGCATATTGTTTTGGTTCTGTTCTGATGAACCATTTTTTCTAATCCACTCAGTATATCTCCATGTTATTCATTCCCTAAAAATAATTTTGAAATAAACTACACACATCAAACCCTATATGGTTATGATGAACCAGATTTTCTCTAAGACGATTTATATACCTGAGGAACATTCAGCTTACTGTTGATTTGGGGAAGTAACTGAAAAAGTGAAGAAATTTTTGCACAAACACAAGGAGCAAAGTACAAATCCCCAGAACACATTCTAAATTTCAATCGGATGTGGCATTCCACCTATAATTCTTTCCTCAGAAGGTAGAGACAGTGGATTCCCAGATCAAGCTGGCTGACAAGACTGGTTATGAATGAGCTCTTGGTTTGATTCAGAGACAATGCCTCAAAGAAAAAGGAGGGAAGGCTATTGAGGATAATTCCTGACATCTACATGCATTTGAACACAAACATGTTCCCATATATATGTAAAACATGTCTATATACACATTCGTACACCATGCACATAAAAATGGAAAAGAAAAAAAATAAGCAACAGCATGTGAACATTGGAAAGCTTATGTTTCAGGAGTGCTAATATGCCAGACAGAGGTTTCAAGACAGTGATGAAAATAAAAAGGAAAATTGAACATTTACAAATATGAAGGAACTCTAACATGTAAATTCTAGTATTTGAATCCTATTTTAAATGCTATACTATGAAATATTAGTGCAAGTGCCCTGCTCGATCAGAGATCAACCTAGTAGTCTGTCAGATTGAATGGAGAAGTTGTAGCTTAAATGACCAGAGAACACTTCACAGAGGAAGGATCACCTTAGTGTGTGAGAGCTGGGAAGGAACATTTTATGTGATAGCATACGAACTGAGCCAAATCAGGTGCTGAGTGGAGATCACAGCAGAGTGGCAGGTGAAAGGAATCTCTCTGCCATTACAGATCCACTCAGCATCCAATATGATGTTTCTTCCTCAACAAAAGTAAAAACATAGGGCCAGAAATGTACTTTAATTAGTTCTCATTAAAGATGAGAAGACTGAAATCAAAGTCAGTCTAACACTAAAAACACAGACTGTTGGTGTTGACTGCCTCCCTACTTTGTGCCTATTTGCAAATCAGTAATATTGAGGTTGGGGCAATGTGTGAAGCTTTTGCCAAACAAGTGTGGGGATTGTACTTTGTGTTCAGAATCCATGTAAATATCCAGTGGATATTTATATATATTTATATGTATATATTTATATTTATACATGCTTGTAAATCTAGTCTATGAAAGCAGACATGGGAAAATTCCAGAGCAAGCTGACATCTGAGAATTACCATATAGGAAGCTATACATTTGATCAATAGGCTATGCTTTAATATGAATACGAAGGAGAAGGTACCATGGTTTATTCTGGATCAGCCGTGGACCTTCACATGCATGAATGCACACATTCATATGGCCACACATATGGGCAACCTCAACACACACACACACACACACACACACACACACACACACACACACACACACACAAATGGAAAACAAATAGTAGAGTCCAGTTTGGTATCAATTATAAAATAATAATGAAAATAAAGGTCAGAGTGTTAAAGGCCAGAACTGATAAAGAGAAACCGTTACTACGGACATATCCTGCAAAAGGAACAAACAATGGCAGTCAGCCTTTGAATGCTTTGTATTATTCCAGACTCTGTCATTTAGAAACAGCCAGGATTCATGAGGAAACCCACAGGAACTTATTATAAGATTCAGATCTTAACCAGAGTTCAGAGACTCTGGGAGAAATTCAAAAGGAAGGAGAAAACTATCAAAAGCACAAAATGGAATGTTTCAACTCTCAGATATTTGGAAGTCTAGCATCCAAGTGCTAAGACCCAATACTGGCTTAGTGTTAAGACTGCCATTCCTAAAAATTATAGTAGTGTCCCCATTTGTCTGGGATCTTTCTGGTTAAGGAGGTAGCCATGAAACAGCAGAACTAGGCATCCAGCAGAGTGGAACAGAACTTTGTTTACTTCTTGGCATCTCACAGTACCTGGGCACTCCAGACCTTCACGATGTTGCTACTATTTTGTGTCTTAAAATCTTATGTGATTTTCAACCCAAATCCTCCTTGGAAGGATTTTAGCAAATGTAGTTACTCACTCATAAACCAAGTCTACGAAACAAAAGAGGTCATCCAAGCCCAAATTCTAGGTCAAACCCCTATTATTATTAGTTGCTGGAGAGAAATTAGCTTGACACAGGCATGTTTACTTATTGACAAGGTTAGCCATCATCTGTACAAGAATGAAAAGTGTGAAGGTTTGGATGAGAAATGTCCCCCACAGGCTAATATATCCGATCACCCCAGCCCTCATTAGTATCGGTGCTTGGGAAAATGATGAAAGCCTTAGGATATAGATGTTTGCTCCTGGAGGAAGTACATCATGGGGTATGGACTTTGAGGGATCATTTTCTGTTCTCTCTTTCTGCTTTCTGTGTGGAAATGAGATGTCATCTCTCTGATTCTGGCCTGATAAGACAGCTTTACCTCTCTCTCCCACTGCATGCCTTCCTCATTGAAATGGACACCATGGAACTGTGAGCTAAATTAAACCTTTTTCTTTGATTACTTTTGTCAGGGCAACACAAAAGGAACCAAAACAGAAATCTTTCCAATTCTTATTTGTTTTGTCAGAAATTTTGTCATAATAATGAGAAAAGTAACTGTGACAGAATCCGAATTGGATTCCTACTAAGGACAGATGCTTAAATGCTGGGCAGTTAGTCATATGGGAGAAACGGTTCTAATAAAAGGGCTCTGGACTACTATGCTAATCCACTAAAAGGGAAACTAGTGTTGGCAAAATGTGTTACAGATCCATCCTGTTTGCAGAGATTCTGACCACAGTAGAAGCTGTCGTGAGAGACAGAAATGACCGACTAGGAATCATGAAACATGCATTGTAGTTACATGTAACTATAGAATAAACTAGTAACTAGTAAAGATGATGGCTAAGTTTGTCAATAAATAAACAGGCCTGAGTCAGGTTAATTTCTCTCCAGCAACTGATAGTAATCTTGGTTTGACCTAGAGGTTGGATTTGGTTGACCATTCTTGTTTCATAGACTTAGATTTAGAGCCACAGCTTATTGCTTACTGGTTGTATAGATTTTGGTAAATAGTTCTTCTCCCTGGTCCTCTAGTTTCTAAAAACCAAAATAGTTATTATGGATATTCTAATGATAATTTGAGTTAATAACCTATGTATTAGAATAAATCAGAATATACTAAGATTGCAATAAATGACTTTCTGATTTTTTTCCCTCAAATATTAAACAATCATCCACTCTTCACAAGATCTTGATGGAATACCATTCATACAGCCATTAAGGAGTACTTGTATTCAGAAACCATTCATTCTTCCAGAGAAAACTCAACAATAAGTAAACAAGTAAACATTCACTATTTCATAACGCTGATTATAAATGCCATAGACAAAATAGAAGCCAGGTTTAAAATATATGAAGGAACTAGAGAGATGGATCAATGGGTAAGAGTACTTGTTCTTCAGAGTACTGAGTTTCCAGGCCTAGCACCCACACTACAGTTCATAAGAACCTGTAACTCTAGTATCAGGGGATCTGATATCCTCTTTTGATTTCTTCAGACACCAGGCACATAAGTGATATACAGACATACATGCAGGCAAAATTTCCATATAAATAAAATAAAATGAAATATCATATATAAGTATTAGAGAAAGATTTAGCTGTTTCTGAGTTGCATGAAAAAGTTTTAATTGACAGAGTAAGGTTGAACTATGCTTTTTTTCTTTTTCTTTTTCTTTTTCTTTTCTTTTTTTGAACTATGCTTTTTTGTTGAATGGATTAGTTTATTTAGTGTATACCAAGCAAAAACAGGAGATTAAACAGAAAGTCATAAAGGGGAGCATCAGATAGATAACAAACCATGTGCTAAATATATCCATCAGAGATCACCAGAGTAGCCAAATAGAAATAGTAAACACAGATACAGTAACATCATCAGTAGAAATTTGCTGCTAAAGCCCTATTTAAACTATCTGCTAGAGTCACAAAAGGAGAGTCCTGGGTAGAACAGGATGTGCTCCTAGGAGAGGCTTCCAAGTGGAAAAGAAACACCAGCAGATAGATAGCACCATCAAATTTGGTGCTTGCAATCATCCAGAAGAAACTGGGGAAGCTGAGGTAGTCAGCCTGCATGTCCAACTGAGAGAGTACTGGGCAGACGGTCTGCTCCAGTCTCCAGTACCCACTGTAGACACTTTTCTATTATGGGATAATCAATGGTAACCTTGTGAAATTGTTTATCTTCTAGCTGTCCTCAAGGAGACATTTAATATCCTTAGCTACTTGATGCTTTCCTTTCTCCTTGCTACAGATTGAGGGGATCAGACTCCTCAGACAGAATTTTGAAGGAAGTCTTCTTGTTCTGAGTCTGTTTTCATCAATCCAAAATAGAACACAACAATTTACAAACACTATTCATTAAAGAAAGTTAAAACAACAACAACAACAACAGTAAAAGACATTTAAAAATATATTGGAAGTAGGCCCCATGCTGAGGTAGACATACTTGTTGCAGCCTCCTACAGCTAAAATTGTGTCAGGATCTGTGAGAAGGTTGAGGGGACATAAGTCAAATTACTACAAACTTTTCAGTGATGCAACATTCCAAATATTAAAACTAGAACTTATGTGCCTTGGAGTTTTATAGCATAACTTTCTTACTTATTTAAGTTGTTAGGTCTATTATAGATACCTCTCTCCTCCTTTTAGAGTAATTGCATGCTAATAACTTATAAACTGAGATAGGGATATTTGATCTAATATCCTTCAGGCTGCAATACCTCAGATCCATGTATATTTGGGGGGTTAAAAATACACATTTTCATAATAATAAAGGAATCTATTTCTCATAGAAAATGACATGTGTTTTAATTTTATATGTTCAAATTATGTGGTTATGGTGATTATTAAAATGGAGTTACAGACTCCTGTGTTCTGAGAACTATTTGAGATGGTAAGAATGCTTCCAGTTTGGTCTGAGTTGATGGATGGCAACCTTCACATTACAATCACACCTCAATTTAGTGTGTCTGTTGAATTGTATCACTCACAGCTGGAGCTTTCTGGCAACACCTGAGCAATCATCCCTGCCCTGGGTCTGGGAAGCTCCAGAATAATATCCCAGTATGTTTTTACCAGTACATATTCTCACCTATCCAGGAAGCATAGTGAAACAAAATAATAGACTTCAAAACTTTATAACCTAAACTGTAAAATGTCATTGCATAACTTCTCTGTGATTATTTTTCTTCTTTTCTTAGAATGCCCAAGCACTGCTCCACTCCACCCAGGATAGGATTGAGCAGAACCAAGTTCCTCAGTCTGAATCTTTGCTTGGGGTGTCTGGACCCTTATGCACACTGGACAGTGGACAGGAAAGGATGAAGTGAATGGGTGGGTCAGCAGGATCCTGGTCTTGCAGTTAATACCGGGAGGAGGAGGTCTCCTCTGAAAATTTCAGTGTTATAGTTTTTTTTTTTTTTTAGAAAACAGCTCTCTCAGATGATAGTCACAAAACAGCTTGTATGCTTTATTTGGGAGGAACAAGGACTATATAAAACATGGAAAGTAGGAACAGATTTCTTTGTATGAATGTGAAGTTTCCTTGGTTGGGGTTTAAGGTTCTGAGGATAACTCATTTTCATGGAGAGGCATTCCAGGAAGTATAACCTGTAATTTCTTCCATTGTTTATGTGACATTCCTCAGGTAGAGTGTCCCTACATGAGAAAAGTCTCTCCAGAGGAGGTAGAGAAGTGGAAGTCCTGCTGGGAAACGGAGTTCTCTATTTTGCACTGAGCTTAGTGGAGTTATCCAGACCTGGTAGAATTCAACCTAAGGTAGCAGGATTTCCAAACACTTTGCATTATCAACCTTATCTATTCAGTGAACATTTCAAGGAGTCTTAAATCATACAAGTCACTATTGAGAGTACTCTAACATAGTAACACATTTATTCTGAAATAGACAGATGACATACATATGTTTGCAGTTTTTCAAATGAGATCGGCACATAGGAGAACTTGCCAAGTCTAATACACTTAGTGTCTGAACTGCATTTTGAACTCTGAAAGCCCATTTAGTGGCTACTTCAGTCTTATTTGTTAAATAGTTGTTGAAAAAGTATCTGTTAGAAAATCTAGTGTGAATACAAGGGGATTTAAGAGTATGCTATTTTTTCCTGATTATAAAATCCATTCTTATTTGTGTTGGTTAATTTTTATTTGCATCTCTATAGAACCTAGAGTCACTTATAAGAGGACACCTCTGTTAAGGAGTTGTCCAGATTATTTAGGCTGTGGCCATGTTTTTGGGAGGAGCCAGTCCCTCATTAGGCAGGTGGAGCCTGGGCTATACAGGAAAACTTAATGACTGTGAAACTGTGAGCAGCATCCCTTTATGGCCTCTGCGCCATGTTTCTGCCTCCAGGTTCCTGACCACGTTCCTGACCTGATTTCCCTCAGGGATGGACTATGACCTGGAAGTGCAAGATGAAATACTCCATCCCCTTACCAAGTTCCTTTTGGTCAAAGCAACAGAAAATCAAGCTATATTATTTGTGTCAGAAATTTTAACAAATAGAAAAGAATACAGCAACAAAATCATTGTACTAAATAACTACCACTAATATTTTGTTGTGTAAAAATTCAGCTATTTTCTGTATTTTGGCAAACAATGTGGGTTTCAGTGGATCAGCATACCCTGCTTTTGTCCATTTTATGATATTATAGATATTACTATTATCATTGAATATTCTTGCTGTTAAGAACAATGAGACCACAGTTTAAACTGTGCCGGGAGCCAGCCCCAGCAGAGGTGTTTCTTCTTGGTCCTTCTTGAGGCAGTGGAGGGGGGAAGAGGTTCAGCGTGGATAAGACTTTGTCTTATGGAAAATTTAGGGTTGCTGTATAATAAAAGGTTAACATATCTAAATCTAAGTTACTAGGCTAACATAGCAGACTTGCCTTCTGTGTTCCACAGAAGCCAGAGACTGCAGTCTCAGGCATTTAACACCTCATCCTAAAACAGCAGGAAATTAAGAAAGTAGTAGTTGCTAGAGCCTTTTCCCTATTGTCCAGATGCCTCTTGCTTGTCAGTCTAGGGGGAAGTTATGAACAGTAAACTTCTATTGAGCCAGGAGAAGAGAATAACACTTGCAGAAAGAAAAACTTCTACATAAGTGAATATGCACAATCTGACATAAATTCATACATGCATCTTCATACATATTTTTACACAGTCAGTTGGGCCCAGCTTGCATGCATTCTCACAATTTCATACTTACACACACACATGCATACATTCTCGCAATTATATACTTACACACACATCCATATTTACATATGCATATGGAGCAAAAAAAAACAAGCACTGGTGCAGAAAGAACTCACTCATTCTGGATGAAAGATGGACTACAATATTTATTGCATCGAGAATGAAAAAGCTTCCACCCTTTCAATGCTAAATGAATTAAATCCATGTTTGTAAGAAAAAGACTTTGTTTCTCTTAATAAGACTAAGCCTGCCTTGTCCTTACCATGGGGCCTGTCCTGTCCCATGGTAAGGAGAAGACTGCCTGCTCCTTCTCCTCTCTGCAACATCTTTTTCCCTCTTTCCCTCTGCCTCCTGCACATTGTTAGTCTCTTAGTTACTTTATGTTACCTATAGTTTCTAAGTTTTTCCACTCTTCATTCTCCTTCTAATCTTGTTCTCTTTTGACTAAAAACTTCTCCTCAGTTCAGTCTTTCTCTTAGCTCTGTTTTTCTCACTCAATTCTTCTGGTCTAACTTCCCTTTGTCCTAACCCTTAAACGTCCTTCAGAATACATGATCACATGTTACAAAATTCATCACAAGCTGACACAAAATACCAAGTCATAAATTGAAAAGAAGTTTACAACAGAGAATGTTTACATGCATATCCATTAGGAGTAATTATCTAGCTATCATTTGTCTTCTCTACAGGTTCTTAGAAAGTTTAAAACCATAACTAAGTTATAAGTGAAGTTTTGTGTAGATAAACCCAGTCAATATTTTATCTTCTGTCCTAACACCTATAATAAATCCTAGTTACCTTTTTATGACCTTAGGTTAATTGTCTTACAACCTCTAGGAATGTACTCTGAGTAGGAGAAAGTCTGGTTGCCATCTAAGAGCAATTAACTTGTGACACTTGGGAGACTGTCAGAGTTCTCATTGCAGTCTGACTACAGAAAAGGACCTAGTAGCAGTCCTATTATAAAAGAGCTTAATAATCATAAATATAATATTAGGAATTCTTATAGGACCATCATTAAAACTTAAGTCATCTATTTGTCAACATAGTATCACTGTAAGATAGTACATCTTTGTGGATCTGCAGAGATCTGCTCCAAAGGGCTGTGCTATTACTATTGATTATTATAAATGTATAATAATAATAACAGGAAAAGCATATAAATAGCAGGAAATCTTTCCTAAAATTAGTTCCCCACAGCCTTGGTGAATGAGGGATCACCTGTCGCAGTTTACGTAATAATCTGAGGCAGGCATTTCAGGATGAACATCTGCTAGTATATTAGCTTGTCCCATTATGGCTCCTGACAAAACTCATGTTAGTGTAACATAAGGAGTCATTCTTGAGCATCTAAATAATTTCTAACTTTATTTTTCATAATTATGAATAGCATTACAAAAATAATTTGTTCTCATCCCTGCTTGTCTCTTCAGCATATGCTTCCTGGAATGAAATTACTAGGTCAAAGGGCATTAAGCTTCTAAAGGTTATTATGGACTCTAGAGGATGCCTTTAGAAAAGGCTGTAGTAATTCCAAAGACAGAGTTAACATTTTTTCTGTTAAAAATCTCAAGATTTTTTAGATGATCTTGTCTAAGCAACACACTGAGACAGACAGTCACAGGGAGCAGCATATGAGTACAGAGTTTTTCTCTGCATATCTCTCTGGGGAGTTCAGACAAACACTATTATGTGATATAAAACTGCAGACACAGGGCAGAGTGTAGGAAGGATAACATCATAGGGATTTGCTTCTGCATAGTTATGGCGTGTGCTTTAGAAATGCAATAACTGAATCCTAATTAGCCATTTCCCATTCCAAAGCAAGCAACATTTATTAATTTGAGCTTCACAGTTCAGACAACTTTAGAAACTAAGAAAACTCTGTTGGTCTTCCCATGGGGTTGCTCTCCCTTGGAGGCAAGGGGAAGGAGGAATGGGATGAGGAACTATGGGAGGAGGGGCTGAGGGGACAACAATTGCAATGTAAATAAAAATAAATGAAATCAAAATAATTAAAATAAAAATTAAAAATTAAATAGTAATTAAAAATAAAAAAGAAAAATAAAATTTTTATTTGCTTTTATTTGCTAAAAGAAAAAAAGTAAAAGACAAGAAAATCTGAAGTGCTACAAAGCTAAAGGGGAAAGAACATGATGTGGTGGAGAAAGGCAGTTCACCAATACATGGCTGTGGGCTTTCCTGCAACTTCAATATTGTAATTTTCCAATTCCTATGAGGAAGTGAGTCTGGGATTTTTTCCCCTGTGTAATCCTTCAACTTTAAGATGCTGGTCATGAGCCAGGCGTGGTGGCACACGCCTTTAATCCCAGCACTTGGGAGGCAGAGGCAGGCGGATTTCTGAGTTCGAGGCCAGC
>BDUI01000083.1:524993-553693 GCA_002335545.1 Apodemus speciosus
AACTGGAAAATCTGGAGGAAATGGACAATTTCCTAGACAGATACCAAATACCAAAATTAAATCAAGATCAAATAGATCATCTAAACAGTCCCATAACTCCTAAAGAAATAGAAGGAGTCATAGAAAGCCTCCCGACCAAAAAAAGCACAGGAAGAGATGGTTTTAGTGCAGAATTCTACCACACCTTCAAAGAAGACCTAATTCCAATACTCTTCAAACTATTCCAAAAAATAGAAGCAGAAGGAACACTACCCAACTCATTCTAYGAAGCCACAATTACCCTGATACCAAAACCACATAAAGATCCAACTAAGAAAGAGAACTTCAGACCAATATCCCTCATGAACATTGATGCAAAAATACTGAATAAAATCCCAATGTCCTTATATAGGACTCCAGAATAAGGTGTTGCCCAGATTAAAGGTGTGTACCACCACACCTTTATCCCAGATGACCTTGAATTTAGATATTTTCCTGTCTTAATCTTCTGGAATTCGTAGTCATTATGCTTCAAGATCTCCATGCCAAGATCAAGGTCAGAAACTTTTATCTCCCAGCCTTCAGATTAGGATCACAGGTGAGCCTTCTAATTCTGAATTGTAGTTCATTCCAGACATAGTCAAGTTGTCAACCAGGAATAGCCACAACAACAGTGAAAATTTTAGCATCTATGAAGCATTTACAAGCAAGTTGCAGAGGGATTTTTGATTATTTTAATAACAAAAGTGCAATACTACAATCTGGTGTTACCACTACTGTACCTTGGAATGACATGAAGTTTACTTTCATTAAATTTGTCATGGCAGCTACATAGTTATATGACAGGTCAGATTTATATCTATGCAGTGCCAATCTATTTTGTTATTCTTTATTTTTGCTAAGTGTAAAAGTTCAAAATTATGTACATTGTAATCCAAGGTAGCAATAACTTAAACATGAATCTCAAACTTAGGCAGATACAACTTCATAACATATTACCTTAAGATCACCATCAGGGAGCTGGGAAGATGGTTCGGTGGTTAAGAGCACTTGGTTTTGCAGAGGATTTGAGTTCGGCTCCCAGCAAGCACATTAGATGCCTCATACCCTCCTATAACCCACTCCTCAGGAGATCTGATGCCTTCTCCTGGCCGCCTAGGGTATAGATATCTATAGGTAAACTCTGGAGTATCCACAGGTGAATCAGAGTAACCTGTAGACTAGGCAGATAAGGAGCTGTCTGTAGAGGCTCCCAGTATACCAAGTGGATTAGTGTAGGGAACATGTTTATAGGAGAGAAGGTGGCTGTGTTAGTAGGGTAAAGGACATGTATGTTCCACTCAGTTTTGTGGAGAGCTTAAACCTGCTTTTTTAATGAAAAGTCTGTTTAGAACAAAGACATGTGTAAACTCATTTCCCCCTAAAAGTTGATTATTTTTTCACCCACAGTGGAAGCAAAGTAAACCTTCCAAAAGCCACCATTTCCTTGATGGCAGATGAATGCTCAGAATAATTGGCAATAATTTTCTATCAATAACATGTCCTATGGCAGAATATCCATGCTGCCTGTCTTTCTCTCAGAAGTCATATCCATGCCTTTGCTCACAGAGGGATCTGTTTTGTCTGTTGATATAAGAACAAGCCTGTTGTAGAATATATTTAATCTCAATCTGGGGTTTCTACTCTACTTTTGACTACTTAGTTTACAGATAAAGACACAACCTTTATATTTATAATAAACTTTAATCAGAACAAGAATTGGGAAGATAGCTATTCTCTATGCTATCATGTCTATTCCATGGCCAAATCCCATTCTATAATTTTCCATGTTTAGGAGGGACTGCTTTTAACTCCAGTTAGTCAACCCACATGGCCTTTATTTTAAGATTTTTATCTTGTAAAGTCTCCTACTCTCTCCACCTTTTCCCCCCTTGTTGTATTCTTCAGATCCCAAGTCCAGGAATCCTAAACCCCACCTATGTCTCTTCTCCCTAACTATTGGCTGTAAGCATCTTTATTCGCCAATCAGAAATAACTTGGAGGCAAGGTCACATAGTGTCCCTTGGGTCTAAGTGGTGTCTCTGAGAGCAACCAGGGTTTAGCATAGGAAAAAAAAAAAAAACAAACAAACCTCAACACAAGCCTATAACTTACAACCAGGACAAAAAATAAACAAACCAAATAAAATCACACCAATTAACTCCACAGTATTTCCTGAAAAATAGAAAAGGTCATTACTTTGGATCAAAGCTGATCAGACTGTGTAGGTTGGAGGTCTCACCTCTGTATGCATCTGCTAATAAGAACCTAAGAATCCTAACCCTTCCATGTTGACTATGTTTAAATCACCTAGCATTCAACAGTGAAGAGGAAAGTTTTTCAGTTTCTCTTCTACTTTTACTTTGAAGATCTCATTTTAATATCTTTACAACCTGTTTGGTTTATTATTGTCTCTAAAGCAGATACACTTTTTATTACTTTTATTATTTTACAGTATAGTTATTTCTCTCCCCTGCAGTGGGCCTCCCATAGGTCCTCATCCCATCTTCTCCATTGTCTCCAAGAGGATGTCCCCACCCCAGCCTACTCTGGCCTGACCTTCCCACTCCCTTGAGCCTCAAGTCTCTCAAGGCTTAGGTGTATCTTCTCTCATTGAGGCCAGACTAGACAATCCTTTGTTATCTATGTGTTGGGGGCCTTATGCCAGCTAGTGTATGCTGCATGAAGCCTAGGCAGAGAATGGGTGGAAGATGCAGTGTGTGGTTCTGAGCTCTAATTTTTCCTGATGCACTCACTCCAATCATGAACTCAGCACTCATAGTTTCCACAGCAGAGACCAGATGACTTATGGAGACAAGGTGGACTCCTGAATATTTCCTTGGAGACAGGATGGACATCTTCTTGTGTGTGCTCTCAGTCTAAGAGCATTGTTCTAACATAGCCTGTGAGCTCTACCTCTCAGACCCAGCACCACTCTGTGAAGAGCATAAACCCTCCTTTGTTTGCCTCAGGAGATGCACACTAATTCTGTTTTCTCCAGGTTGGGAAAAGAGAAAGTCAGGACTGTATTGTCAAGTCAGAACTGGGGAGACATCAGCATGAGATGGAGACATTCAAACAATGCTTTTGTTAAATATGTTCTCTAAGAGCTGAAGTTACAAAGGAGTGAGAGCTTTAAGACAACACAGTACACTCAAGAAACTAATGAATTGAGGCTGTGTGTAAATTTCCAGTAAAATAACATCAAATCTTTGGCTAGAAAGACTAGCCAAAGGACACATTTTAATTTCATGACAAAAGCACAAAAGCATTAATTGATTTTAAAGGAAGAGCAGAAACTTTTAATTTTAAAATCTCAGGAAAATATTAAAGCCTCTATTTTCTGGTGTTAAAACTCATCATTGATAAGGCTGCGTACAATAGCACAAAGAACACAGTACTTGGGATTCAAACTTTGGAATAGATCTCAGAAAGTAAAAAATCAAGATTTGGACAGGGTTACATCCATTCTGAAAAATGTTGAAAAAAAATACAATTGACATCCTTGCCTTTTCTAGCTGGTAGTAACTGTCTGCATTCCAGGGTTCCTGGCTCCATCTTTAAAATTAGCACTGGCTGGCCTTGTCTTTCCCAAGATGCATCATGCTGCCATTTGATTCCTGACTGCCATTTGCACATTTAAAAGATCCTTGCAATTATAAGACTCCCAACAGGGCTCCCTGGAATAGTTCAGGTTAATCTCTATATTAAGATCTACCTTTTAAAAAGTATAATCATTCCAGGGTACCCTCTATTATTTTTGGCCTTGTAAAATAACATGATACTTTCTTGGGAATACAGATACTGATATCTTATATGAGGTCTTTATTTTTATCACAAGTACAAAAACTAAGGAAAGAATGATAAAACAGGGAAAATATGAACTATTGGGTCCCAAGATTGTATGTAAATCTTTCTAGTTCTATCCATTGGTGATAGTGCATAACAATGTCAAGCCCTCAGATTACTGCTGGATTTTCAAGACAAATTCTTTGTAGTTACTGTAATGCTATCCTGATTTGGGACAGTGAAATTCATACAAAAAGTTTGAATGATTTTATTAACATATACTTTACTGCAAGTTGATTCTATGTGCTCATTTTAATCTCACTTTCCATTTTTCCTTGAGGCTAACAGAAAGAGATCCTGTACAGGAGACAAAGATGCATCTACTGGTGGGTAGGGAGAAGAGAGAAGGGCAGCCAGGGGCCACTCAGGGGACTACTCTGGTCCCCCTGCTCAGATGGGTTCTGAGAAGTAATGCCTGGGACACCAGTGACTACTTCTAATAGGGACCACAACCAGGTTCTTCTCTGGCTCACCATCTTTCTGGGTCCTAAGGCATAGCATATGCTCATATGCTCATGCAAAATCCTGATGCTCTCCTGGTGCCTCCCCAGCCCAGTGCACTTCCCTAGCACTCCCCTGGTGTACACCATAAACAACAAAGTGTTATTTCTATCCAAAATTGCCCTAGAGATAAGATACCCTCTGTAATTGTACTAGATATTCTTTTTATGGTCTCTGGCTCCCGTGTGGAGTCAAAGATCAACCGAATTCCATTCTCCACACAAAAAGCACTCCCCAATAAAACATAATAAAACTCCAGGTGGATCTGAAGGTTAATGGTCTATGAATGTTAGCTAACGGGTTTTAGTCACAACTTGACTGATATATCTTGGACCTCTAAAAAGTATAAACCTTGCCTACAATGTAACTTGGGGATCACCTCTGGCCCGGCTTGCAGGGTGGCCACAACTCATTGGAAAAAAACCTCAGGCTGATTGCACCAATCTCAGCCACCCTGTGTCTTTCTGCAAAAGGACACCCAGACACTAGCCCCTTTCAGGTCCAACAGTTCTAGATTTGACTGATTTCTTTTGGTCCTCATAGCACTCTTTTTCTTACTGCTCAACACTAAATAAAACGATATTTTGATGTTTAAAATGCCGGGTTACATTATTTATTTATGTCTACTCATTACTTCCAAATGGCCTGTAGCAGCTTACAATAAAAAGTTGAATATAATAAGATCAAGAATAATTCTATAATAAAAGTCAAATAAGTCAAACTCTGTGTACCATTTTTATTGGTCAAAAGGGAGTCAGTGCAAGTTAGTATATTACACAGCTGTCAAGCAGATTATATGGCAAAATGTATGTAGAATCCCAGCATAATCCAGAGTCCTTATTTCTATATTTCAGGTAAAAGATGAGACTTCAACAAAATCTGTAATAAAACTCTGAGTAGAGTTTACTGTGCATAAAACTTTCCCAAGAATCCTAAGGTTCAAAGAAAGCAAGAGATTAGTGGCAGAGGAAGCTGATGCTGGAAAGTAGTGAATCTGAAGAGACAGGCATTTTTCTGAGTGAATCTTATCCCAAGGATTTAAAGAAAAATTTTAAACTACCTACTGTAATTTTAAATAGTTTTATAAAATATTTCCTTCTATTTAAAAGAATAAAAATTGTTAATTTTAAAATTCAAAACATTATGCAATCTAATCTAGAATAGTTAGCTAATGCTTTATAGCCAGTCATATCAATGACCTTTAAAAATGTTCTATAAAATTGATATTAATATGTTTAGTAGAAAAACTTGAGTAAATAACATAGAACATGTTGATAAGTATTTCTTTCCTAAAAAATTGGTCAGAGTTTAACTCCTCAAAACTGAAGGTATGGTTTAGCTGTCTATCTGTTTACATGTATAGCACATGTGTACAGTGCCCAGAGAAGCCAGAAGAGTTCAGCAGATCCCTTAGAACTGAAGTTATGAGCAATTGTGAGTCAGTATGTGGTTGCTAGGAACAAAACACTGGTTTCTGTCAAAGAGCAACAAGGACTCTTAAGCACTGAGACATCTTTCCAGCTTAGTCTTCACTTTAATAAATAGGCATAGCCTGGGCAGAGTAAGTTCAACAATTGGTATCAAGTAAGTGCTGATATATATGTCTATATCTATATCCGACACAATAGCATAAATTATGTCAAAACATGTTGAATTAATTATTAATAAATCCTAGGGGCAGGGTTTGCTACCCGCACCAGTGGTTTATGTTCCGAAATCAAACATTTTCCCTTTAAAAGTATGTTACAAGTATATACTACCAAGCATTTAAATTAAAAGTTAAATTTGGATAATAATGTCCAATATTTTGTATGTTTCTACATCTGTATTATGAGACTTTTAAAAATACTAACACTTTCTCTAAAAGGGAACCATTTCCCACTCATCACAGAAGTAGGTTTCTTCCTAGGCTACTGTTTATATTCTTTCTTATTTGCTTTCTATTTATAATTTATAACAACATAAGCATTCTTCACACTGAGACACAGACTCTATTGAAATTTTCCTTCCTGCATTCCATTCTTCTGTTCAGTCATTGTTTTGAAGTGCTTGTTGTGGAATCATAAGAACATCAGAAAACTTTTCTGTCCTTCTAGAGATTGTGTTCTGTTAAAAAATGCCACTACTGTTCAGGAAAATACATAAGGGAGACATAAACAAGGGAGACATCATCAGACAAGGGAGGTTTCTATGAAGGAAATTATACGGGAAAGGCAGCTAAACCCAGGAGAGTTGTCTGTCCCCTCTAAATCCACCATTGCTGTTATTGATATTTGCAACCAGAGAATTATTGGGGTGCTTTATTTCAGAGAAAGTGATGTTTTTAATCACTGGCTCTTTTTATTTCCTCGACAATTCTTAGCTTCTTTATTTCAATAACTATTTCCAGGGCTAAGTCTTTTGGATTCAGTAATTCAAGCCATGTGAAAACCTTTAGCACCTGAACAATAGTGCCATCAATAATGGTGATGCTTGCTTTTGTGTGTGGTGCAATGATTTTAAGATCCTGACCAAACTTTGTAATTTTTCCTTAAGTTTCTTTATGGCTAGACAGTGGCAAAATGAAACCAGACTGCCTGGTTCAGCTACAGAAATCGGTGCTGTTACTATCACTAGACATTGACTGTTTTATTTTATTTGTCAAGGACACAGGTGTGTGGATGACACCACTATATTCCAGAAACATGGAATGACAGTCTCACAACTGTCCAGACAGTGCCTCAGTTGATTGCACTGGTCAAGCATTATTTATTTGTTTCAAGCATTGTGCATCTCTGCCTTGAAGAAGATTGTGTAACCATGGGATGGGACAATTTTTTTTTCTACAGAGTAGGCCCCTTATTTTTGGTTCTTTTTTTTTTTTTTTTTTTTTTTTTTTGTTTTTAGAAGTGGACTTAATGTTTGTGTGTTTCTCTTCTTTTGGGTTTGTTGTGAAAATTCCAAACTCTGCATCTCCATGTCTGATTTCAAGGAGGTCTTCAGATCTCTATTTTTTTTTTTTTTTTTTTTTTTTTTGTTGACTGAGGTCACAAGAAATCCATTTTCCAAATAAAAATTCATTGACATTTTTGTTCTTCTTTGTTTATTTTATTGAGTATTTTATTTATTTACATTGCAAATGTCATCCCCTTTTCCAATTTCCTCTCTACAAATCCCCTATCTCATCCCCTTCCCTCTGCTACTATGAGGGTGCTCCTCCACTCACCCACTCTCACCTTACCACCCTGACATTCCCCTACATCTTTGTTCTTAATTTTATGAACAATGTACATTCTTTTCTTTTCTCTTTGTTTCTTTCTTCCTTTGTTTCCATCTTCCTTTTGTTTTCAAATTTTAAGTATTTTGAAAAGAGAATTTAAAAACTACAAAAATAGAAGGCATTTATGAAATATGTTTTCATTGTAGAAATAGCTTGTAGATATTCCATTCTTCTATTATAGAATGCCAATTTGCAGAAAGGTCTCCATAGTAATAAATTACTTTAATGAGATTCTAATGCAATATGATTTAAGCTTTAGGTTAAGGTTTTTACCTGCACCCAGAACAAAATATTTACCACCTGACATTTTTGGGAGACAACACTAGATGTTTGTCTTAGCTTTCTGGGCATTGTATGTGTCCCTGACACCTTTGAATGGAAAAAAGAAATTTCCTGATTAAAAGTAAATGTCTCCAGGGAGCAAACTTCAAAAATTCAGATTAAGGAAAAATGTTCTTATACTCTGAAAGTCAATTGCAATGCATTACCTGGAAAATAAAGAATACATATAAAGGATGAGTTTCTATTTGCTTCTTTTCAATTTGAGTTTTAGTGCTTCATGCTCCATTTTCAATGAAAGGAGAGAAATTATTAAATGTGCTCAGACATGTCTTTCTCCTATTCTAATGACCAGTCCAACCCAAATCCAAACCTAAACTAAACTAAAATCTAAACTAAACTAAACTAAACTGAGCTAAATTAAACTAAACTAAATTCAATGAAACTCAAACCAATCAAATACGAACAAAACTGAAAGCAAACTTGAACAAATCAAATCAAACCGCATCAGAAAACAAGCCATATCAAGTCAGACTTATTCCCAGGAACAGGCTTGTTTTTTCAACTCACAGTCCACATTCTGACCTAGCTCCTGAGCCTTAGCCGCCTTTCTTCCACAAAAATAAAGACAAGAAAGGTGGCTCCAACTTTCTTTTGCTTTTCTTCTTTTTTGAGCATCTTAGATGGGTTTTTAGGAAAACTTAACCCAATTGAGTTTGCTGCTCTGAGGTGTCAAATACAGAATAGTTGATGGAAAGTCAATGGCCATGAGTTCAACACTCTGAAACAAATAGGCCAATAGAGGTACCAAGTATTTCCCAGGCTTAGGTGCCTTCCATGAAGCTTATACACATGGCCCTCAGCAGTCTTAGTACAAATATTGATGATACTTAAATTAACCTAAGACTTGAACATCACTGTATTTGAAGCAGAATAACATTTCTAAAAATCTGAGAGAAATCCTAGAGTTATGGGACATGGAGAATTTGTAGGAGTAAATAAAGCTTAGAAGTCTGCTCTGCTGTCAGAAAACCATCTAGGAAAGACAAGGGCAAGCAAGTGAGTTTTATGGAAATGGCCCACTGTTTTGCATGGTAACAATAGGTGAGCTCTGAGTTGCAGGGTCCCTAGAGATTTCATATCAGGATTGTTTCTTGCAGCTGAGATGCCTTTTCCTGTCACGATTATATAGTCTAATGATTCCTGGGCATCAGATTACCCTATTGGGCAGATTTTCTGCAAATCAACATGGAGATGTACTATCATGTAGCAATGCTATATAGATGAAATGATGATTTCAAAATTTCTGATAATAATTTTATAGAGTTCCTAGATTGATACAAGTACTCTTAAGCCTCCCTACAGAATAAAAGCCTCAAACAGAGCTCTGTAAACTTTCATGTGTTATGCGGTAATTTCAGTAGAAAAAGAAAGGAGGCTTGGAACAAATTTATGATCAAGTAATGCATCTCTTCTAGGTTAGGAATGAGGCCATTATCTGGTAATTAAGGGCCCCAAATTGGAAGTAGGGAATATATTGTAGGTACAAGGACAGAAAATAAAATATTGACTAGTTTATCTATACAAAACTTCATAATAATAAGACAGAAGGTAGATGATTTGTCTCTTGACAGTGTCATGCTAATTTATGACATAAAATTATTATATTAAACTTATAATGAGCTCATGAAGCTAGTAACTGGTAATGAATGCTTAGTCAGATATCAGTATCAATGAAAAGATGCATAATTAATTCTGCTGTAACTCCTTATCAATCTATGACATGAACTTTTGCTTTATATGAACTTATAGATAGAAAATGCTTAGATTACCATGTCATGTAATCAATTATCCTGAGAAATTATAAATACTAAGAACAATAATAAAGAGGCAATACAGTTCTTCTCTGCTTAATCCAGTATGTATGTCTTTGAGTATGCTTGCATTCTCTTTTGTTTTCTCTTCTTTCTTTTCCTTTCTCTCTGGTTCATGAAGAGTTAAGGAGCCCCCAAGTTTCTCTCTTTGACAGTAGAGGGTCCAGGAGTCAAAGAGAAAAGATCCCTAGTATCTAATCCCTTTAAAAATACCAGAACAGGGAAGTGGGAAGGGGTGGATGGAGGAACAGGGGAAGGGAAAAGGACATGTGGGACATTTGGGGGGTGGGGAATCAGGAAAAGGGAAATGAAATGTAAATAAATAATATATCCAATAAAAAATGTCCTGTTGTTATTAGTAGGAGTTAATTGCAAGAAGCCATAAGCTTTTGTCCCCTTGAATAGCAAGAGAGAGTTAATTGCCAAAAGTCATCAGCGTTTAACCCAATCACCCAGGCCATTCTTAGCTGCCTTCCCTGAGTACATAAACTGGATGCTGGGCTGATCCCAAAACTTTATTTTTGAATGTCCCCTCCAAGACTCACACTGAAATTGAACCAGAGTAAGGATTTAACATTTAAATGATTATCAAGTCATTTTGCTTGAGGATCATGAATAGAGTAATGCTGATACAGAAGTACGAGATCAGTTACATCAAGAGTAGCATTTGTGTGTAAAACATAAATGTGGTTTGATTACCTCTTTCCTAGTTATGCTTGTATATCCTCATCAGATTTTATGGGCTTCACTAGATGTAGCACTAGCCTCTTGAACTTTGTAGCCTTCAAAACCATGAACTAAAATACTTAAATTGTTTAGATTCCCCAGTCTCTGGAATTTTTTTTTTTATAGAAATAGAAAATGGATAGAGAAAATGGAAGAATGCATAAGAAGATGAAGGAAGCAGTGAAAATACATTCATGTGTATGTTTACATTTATTCAAACATAGAGAAATTGCTTAAAATGGCAGTCTCTTGATTTTGGAGAAAGTTAAAGGTGAAATACAGACACAGAGCATGCCATTATTGACACTCAGGAGCAGAAAGCAATTTTCTTTCCCTCTTTTTCAGACTCATGGTTGGTAAAAGCTAGACTATAGCATTATATAGACTTGTTCCTGAGGCTCTGGTACAATAGCACACATCTGCCATCAAAATAACCACTACCCTGACAACCATTATAGTTCTATAATTGAAGACCTAACTTATACAGGCATGATCCAAGGAGCTTGAATAGACAGAAACAGCTGAACATCCATGGAACCGCCATGGAACATGTGGTTGACTATGCTATGATCTCTGCCTTACCAGTTCTCTCTAAACCTGAGGGTCACACACTTCATTCTGTAACAAGCCAGATACTTTCTGGTCTTTGTATCACATTGACTGAACATGGCAGTCATGTTCCCAGTGCTCATGAGGTTAGAGGAAATTGCAAAATAAGTTTAAAGTTATTGTTTCTCTGTTTGAGAGCAATACAGAAGAAATAACCAAGAAGAAAATATTTTTGCAGATATTTTAGGATCCAGAGAGCTTCAGATGAAGTATGACGGGAAAGACTTGCCAGGCTGAAGGTAAAGTAAGGAGTGACGCTTGTGAACAGTAGTAAACATGAAGTGTTGGAGTTGTAGGATGCATTGTTGTAAGGAAGACAGTGGGAGAAAATGAGTATGCACTGGTACAGAGGGCTTGAGTAAACTGGGTTGCATAGGCCTCCTGAAGGATCTCTGCTGGCATAAAGCTGGAGAGTTTAAGCTGGAGAGGAGACTAAGTAATATGTCCTAGAACCACAGTCATGGTCTGAATGTAATTGGAGTCTGTATGTATAATGTGGGAAAAGTTAGTAAGATCAAATTATCATGTTTCTTGTGGATATAATTAATTGTCGAACAAAGCTCTCTTCAGAAGAAAAGGGAGTAAGTAGAGATAGATAGAAGTTTCCTTTGAGTTTAATAATTCCTCCAAGGGGGAGGGAGGATGCTTAAGAGGCACAGGATACAAACAAAATCCACATGCCCAGGAAAGCTCAAACTTTCAAGAATCACCATATCCCATCCCTGTACTGAGAATTTTGGTTTCTTTAAAAACCCAGTTTGTGATATGTGAAAGTGTTTTTGTTTTAATCCCACTTGTGGGATATGGGGCCACTTCAGATTGTTCACAGTTGCTAACTGTGATTTGTCTCATGCTCTAGGGTGGGTGTAACTTTTGGTAGTTGTAGATAGTTTACTTGTGGAATTCCAGGGACTCTTGAGGGAATTTAAATGCAAGAGCCCTAAGAGGGCTATGATAGCTCCTGCTCCCTCTGCTGCTACCCCAGCTACTGCTTCCTGTCCTTGATACTGCTGTTTACTGATGCTGATGGCTCCTGATTTCAGTTTGCTGCTTTTGCTGTATTGCTGGATATCTTGATTGCTGGATTGCTGGATTGCTTGATTGCTAGATTCCTGGTTACTGGTTGGAAACATTCTGATGACAAATATTGGATGTACTTTTTCTTTCGTTTTTTAAAAAAAGATATTGTTTTAAATTTTTTTTATATTACCTCGTCTTTGAGGATAATAAAGAATTAAATTGTCAAAGACATCTTAAATGTTTGATAAACTTTTTTAAATGCTCAGTTCTATTGTCTGTATTAATTTAAGTTGGAACACCAAGCATATAACATAACATAAATTAGAAATATGAGTATCATTTATCTGCAACAATTAAATAAGTCCTCTAGAATTAACACCATTATGTGGTAGGGGTAGAAATTGAGGACATTTAAGAACAAATCTTTATAACTTGATGAGCACAAAAAATATAAAATTATTTTTAAGCCATTATTCCTTTTGATGATATAAAAATTATATAGTCTGTCTGGGATATAAATTTATGTGCCTTGTCTTAAGAGGTCTCTCTCTAGGCACCTTTTTAAAGATCAACTATATCAAATATCTAGAAGATAGTTATTTAAATAACATATCTTTTTAACTTTAATTACATTTGTATAAACAATTGTAAAAATTAAGAATTAGTAGTATGAAAATAAAATAATAATTTTAAGTAATTGTAAACCATGAGCCATTTATATTTATATTTGTTATTAATATATAAACAAAAGCTTGATTTTTTTAACTTTTTAAAAGTAGCCGCTAGAGTACTCAAGTTAGTTATCTGTGCTGAAGCAGGGGGAACCTCAAAGGAATAAATGTGATCTAATTATAT
This sequence comes from Apodemus speciosus, assembly GCA_002335545.1. Lineage (NCBI taxonomy): Eukaryota > Metazoa > Chordata > Mammalia > Rodentia > Muridae > Apodemus > Apodemus speciosus. The sequence goes on from BDUI01000083.1 coordinate 537,984, forward strand.
AAACTCTACTCCCATAGTTGATGTATTTTACATGGGATGCATGTATAGAAATATATATAAGCAACTTGCAACAAATTATCTTTTTTGATAGCAATTATTAATTTTGCCTAAAAAGGCTTGCCATGCAATAGATCAACAATTAATAATAATTTGATTGTTGTTTGAAGCAAGGAACAAATGCCCTCACCAGGCTCTTAAAACATTCCTCCAAAACATCCTTATAACATTTTTACCAAAACATCAACATCTCCATTGAAAGATGCAAAAATTTTGTTTGAAGAGGAAAAAAAGATGATTTTATATTAACATTCTCTTTGCCAAGGAATGGCAGTGAACACATAACATAAACAGCTGATTATAGTAACCTTCATTACCTGTAAAATTATCTATCCTTTGCCAGTTAATTTATATCTACCTTGAAAACAGAGGTTCAAGTCCTGCTGTGGCAAGCTTAAAGTGGATGTCCTAGCCAATTAACTTATTTCAACAACCTTTGAAAATCATTTACTTAAAAAAATTTAAAGCTACTAGCCATTTTTTGAGGAAAAATTTTTTAATGAAATTGCTTTTTTTTGTTAAATTAACTCATAGAAGCAAATCTTTATAATTATCAGAATGTAAAGCAAAAAACAACCCTTTAAATCTATAAGTGAGCCTTTACTCAGACTGCAAACTGCAGTCAATGTCACATTGGCAATTTTTTTGTAACTCTTAGTTTTCTCTTATAATATTAGAGCAACTACAACTTTGGAAGCAAAGCCCATCTCTAAGCAATCCACCTTCCTTAAAAATCAATGGCAAAGGCACCATTTTAACTAATTGAAGAGACATTGTTTTATATCTTATTCCCTATAAGTCTGCTTTCTTAGGCCAAGATTCACACAAAACACCATGCCAATTTACAAGCATCTCAAAGGCCTGTATTCTATGAATCTAATATGCTCAAAATGGCTGCAACTTCGAGCTATCAGCTCTAAATTTGCCTCTTATTGCCAACTCTATACCATTTAAATCACGCATAAGCCAATATTCTATAGTCAAAACATGTAAAATATATGTATACTTTTAAGACCAATTATAAAAATTGAATAAAATGTGCGTTTCATCAGGCCACATGTCGCTGGTTAAACTAACCTTTTCTTAATAACATTATACCTTTTAAATTATGTCCAATGACCTATAAGCCAATTTTCTATAATCAAGACATGCAAAATATACCTTTAAGACCGACTATAACCAAGAATAAAACGCTTATACGAATCTTATAAACTTAAACCAAATAACTTTTTTCTTTTTTGTGGCTGTAATTTCGAAGAATAAAAGCACTTTGAACCAAAAAACATAATTGTAGAGATTTTTCTTTAAAAGAAACAAACAAATTAGTCCATTTGTTTTAGACTTGAGACTTCTGTTCCCCCTTTTAAAAAGCAGCTTTTTCTTTAACTATGCTTGACTCCCAGCTGAGTGCTGGACACCCTAAATCAGCCTTCGCCATGCAAACTGCAGATAGATTAAGAAATAGACCACCAATAAATGAAGTTTTTATTAATTTTTCTTTTTAACATGAAACATTTAGACAAGTCATTCACATGATGCCACTACACATACATGTAGACACTTGGTGCACCAAGAATAGATGACATAGAAAGAACAGACAATACATAGAAAGGGAAGCATGCTTGTTATGCAATTACATCCTTTTTCCTTCTCTCTTTTTCATTTTTCAACCTTCCTTAAAGCAGCTCTTAGAGGCTGTGGACATATGCCTATTTTTAAACCCTTTCCTTTTTGCCTAAATAGTTCTCAATAACTGCGGTTACAATCCAGAACCTATACAATTCTTCCCCATTTTCCACTGTCTGCCTCTAAGCAAGGAGTTCAGTGTTGGGTCACCACTGCTTTACTTAATCCGTATCCTCCAGCACCCATTTTGCTCACCGTGCAGGATACCATCTTTTTCCTTTTTCTGCGAAGCTTCACTAAGACAGGGTCACCTTTCTCTCGAGTCCAGCCCCACGAAAGGGCCACATTCTGTTGAGTTCTGTAGCTATCGGCAGCTACCGCGGACTGGTCCCTGCAAGAGAAAACTATGGGATGGATAGGGAAAGCGGCACAAAAGAATTGGGTCAAGGAGACATTGCCTTTCAAGACCCCAATTTTAATAAATGTAACCCAATATATAGTCTGGAAGATTCCCTCCCCCCAGGCATGGGGTGGAGTCTTGAGATCTTGCTGGCTCCAGATCTCAGCAGGTGGTTGGCTCCAGAATGTTTCCAGGGCTTCCAGGTGAGGCTGGGTTGTTCTATATAGAACAAAGGGCCAGGGAGTTCATGAGCTGAAGCATGAACAGAGCAGAGGCCGAATCGCCTAGCTCAAATGCTGAAGTGGAGGAAGGGACACACACAAACCACAAAATAATATAAAATATCTTAGGGTAACTAAACAAGCAAATGGAAGAACTGTATGATGAAATATATAAGATAAAAACACCTCCCATGCTCATGGATCAGTAGGATTAACATAGTAAAAATGGCTATTTTACCAAAAGAAATCTACAGATTAAGTGCTATTCCCAACAAAATTATAACACAACTCTTTACAGACTTTGAAGGAACAACACTCACCTGCATATGGAAAATCAATAAATCCAGGATATATTAAAAAGCAAACTTGTGTTATTAAAGAGCTATTAGAGGTATCACCATCCCTGATTTCAAGCTCTATTATGGATCTATAGTACAAAGTCCACATGATATTGTCACAAAAATAGACGAGATGATCAATGGAATTGAGTCAAAGAAACAGATATAAATCCACATAACTATGGACAACTGAGATTTGACAAACATACCTGTGAATGCCTGTATTTTGACAAAGATATCAACATTATATAATGGAACAAATGATGATTGTCATAACTGGATGTCAACATGTAGAAGAATGGCAATACATTAATTTCTATCACCCTGCACAAAACTCAAGTCAAAGACCTCAACATAAAACCAGGGGAACCCAGGAAAAGGGATAACATTCTAAATGAAAATAAAGAAAATATCTAATTTAAAAAAGGCACAGGAGACAACTTTCTGAACAGACCCCTATAATGCAGGCACTAAGATCAACAATTAATAAATGGGACTACATGAAATTGAAAAATTCCTGGAAGACGGAGGACACGCTCAACAGGACAAAATGGTAACCTATTGAATGGAAAAGATTTTCACTAACTGCACATCTGACAGAGGATTAACTTCTAAAATACATGAAGACCTCAGGAAACTAGACATGATAAAACAAATATTCCARTTTAATATTTGTGTACAGATTTAAACAGCAAATTCTCAACAGAGGAATCCTATATGACCAAGAGGCAGTTAAAGAACTCATCATTCTTAATTATCAGGAAAATACAACTCATAATGATTCTGAGATTCCATTTTATACCTGTCAGAATGCATAAGATCAAAAATTCAGGTGATAGGTCATGCTGGAGGGGATGTGGAACAAGCAGAATACCACTCCATTGCTGGTGGGAGTGCAAACTTTTATAGCCTATTTAGAAATCAATACTGTGGCTTCCCATAAAATTGGAAATTCTAACCTAAGATCTAGCTCTACCATTCCTGGGCATATATTCAAAGGATATTCAAACTTACCCTAAGGACACCTGATCAACTATGTTTATTGTAGCTTTATTCATAATAGGCAGAAACTGAAAACAACCTAGATGTCTCTCAACTGAAACATGGATAAAGAAAATGTGGTGCTTTCACACAATTGGAGTATTACTCAGCTGGTTAAAAAAAAAGTCATTATTATGAAATTTGCAGGCAAATGGATGGAAGAAAAAGTCCCAAATGAGGTAACCAGACCCAGAATGACCAACATGGTAGACCCACTTATAAGTTGGTATGAACTATAAAGAACAAGATTACCATACTATAATCTACAGATTCAGAGAAGCTATGTGACAAGGAGGACTCAAAGGAATCATGAATCTTCCTAGGAAGAGGAAATACAATAGATGTTCTCTCACAATAGACAGTAGAGAGGTAGGGAGATCAGAACAAGAGGGCAGTTGGGGAGAGGTTTGAGGGGAAGAGTCCTGGAAGAGTCAACTTGAACTGGTAGATTCTTGAGAATAAGCTAGAAATCCAGTACAATGAAATCTTAGGGGTGACCCTAACTAAGACTCTTAGCAATGAAGGATATGGAACTGCTTATCTGTTGTAACCAGCTAGACTTCTAATAATGGGATTAAAACACCAACCTAGTTACAAAACCTTTGACCTACAAATTATCCTGCCTACAAGATGTGCTGGAATAAGGTGGTACAGAAATTGTAGGAGTGGCTAGCCAATGACTGATCCAACTTGAGCATGCTATGAAAGGGGGCCCACCCTTGACACTGCCTGGAGGCCAGGACTCAGGGGCTTCAAAGCCAAAATGACTGGCAAGAGGAAAAGCCAATGAAGTGGTTCCTAATGACATTATTCTATACTCATAGACTGGTGCCTAGCCTGATGGTCATCAGAGAGGTTTCATCCAGGAACTGATGGAAACAGATGCAGATTCACAGTCAATCCTTAGGTGTAACTCAGAGAAACCTACCAGAGATTGAGAAAAGATTATGGAAGCCCAAAGTGTCAAGGGTGACACAAGGTAACCCATAATATAACTCGGGCTCCTAAAGGCTCACAGAGACTGAAACAATAGACATGAGCCTGCATGGAACTGACCTAGGTCCCCTGCAAAAATGTGATAATTGTGTACTCTTGTCTTCCTGTGGGACTCAGAGCAGTGAGAGTACAGGCTGTCAGTACTCCCTTTTTCTGGCTTTTGGGACCCTTTCCCTCATACTGGGTTGCCTTTTCTAGCCTTCATACAAGGAGAAGTGCCTAATCTTACTATAACAATATGCCATGTTTGGTTGACAGAGAGGTCTGTCCCTTTCTGAAGAAAAATGGAGAGAGAATTTGATGGATATGGGGGTGACTTGGAGAAGAGGCCACACATCCAAAGCACAGTGCTTCTGGGCTTCACTGGAGCAGATGGGATTTGGTGTTTTTGTTTTTCCTGGTTGTTTTTATTTGTTTTTGTTTTTTGTAAAGGAGATAAGTCTATAGGTTAGTTACATGCAACTTTTAATACATGATTGAAATTTCCTTCTTAAACACAATTTGTATGAACTTACCCAGTGGGAGTATTTGCTAGTTTAGATAATTCTTCAGAAATGTGTGGCTCCATTGGGGGTGGTCTGGATGTTCTTCCACTTCCCTTGCATTGTTCTTCTAAAACTCCACACCTCAGTGTGATATTATCATGAAGTGAGAGTTTGGGGGTAGCAGACAGGCAACATAGGCACAATCCTCCCAAATTAGTGCACTGTAAAAGAGGTCTTGGAGATACTTGTTGCCCATTCTGGATTTAGAGTGAGAAAAACACCTATATCTATAGTGAAGTGCGTCCTCATCAGACACTAGGTAAACACATTGCATCTTGATCTTGGATTTCTTAGCGTCCAGATCTGTGGAAAATGAGCTTTTGTTGTTTAGTTGACTCTTCAATGTGGTATTTTATTATCGCTCATGCAATATGGTCAAGACAGACTGACAGTCACAATCTTAGTTCATAGAAAACATTCTGTGGTAAATAATATGATTCTTGTTGTTCATATGTAATATTGACATATTTTTTGTTTTTACTTTGCTTTTCTGAGTCTCAAAATATGACAAGAACTCAGTTTTAGGAATTATTGGCTTTGGTAAATATCAGCTAATAAGCAGGAAATTAAAATCCCTACATTAAGGTGTTAAGCCTTGTTCATTTTCAACACATGTGTTTAAGCAGAAGCAGCATGTAGAAATTACTCCTGGTGCTCAGTGCTCTCATATTTTTCTGTGTTTATAATTGCATTGAGATCCAATATATTTTAATAATAATGCTTAAAGTCATTTAAAAGACATAAAAGGATATAATAGCAGAGACAGGAAGTGGAATGACATTAATTTCAGTTTTCTTTCCAATGGAATGTAATGGTTTCCAGGTTTAATCACAGTTGTCCCTCTGAAAAAGGAAACATTTTCAAATATGAAAATTCCTTGATCCCAATGTTTGTCAGCCTGGTATGGGTAAAATAAGGTTGATAATTAGAAACAAGAGTTGTCATATTTTTAAAGTTAATAAAAGAAGTCTCTACAAAACCACTCATAGCACATTCATAGATTCTGTAAGTTTATCCTTCCCTCCCTGTTGAGTCTGTTGCTCATTTTTCCACTGAACAGGTGTGAGGCCATCTTTTACCAGTAGGAGCCTGGATGATTCATTAATTTCTTCTCACTCATGCAAGAGAGCTTCCTCTCACACCTGAGGTGCTTATATCCTGACACTGAGAACTCCTCTAGGGCCAGTGAAATCAGTCTCAGAATTACAGGAGGGGGTATATAAAAACATTCTTCCTAGTGGGATAAATGGCCTTCAGCAGTTCTGCCATTAAATGGAGCAAGAAGAATTTTAAAGTTACAGGATTTATATCAAAACCATATTCAGTCTGAATCCCATGTCCATTTCTTACATTATTTAACTGCTACACCAGCTTTTCATATAGGAAATCTAATTAATGTTATGTGTTTTTCAGAATGATTGTGAGAATGAAGAATTCTGATGTATACAGTGTGTTACACATATAAAGCTCCAGATTTAAAACATTAAGCCACTTAGATTAGTTGTACAGGCTTCTGCTCCTCCATTAAATGCAAGGAATTCAGAGCTTTGTGTGGTCCTTTAACTGTGAGATGCAAAACACTTCCATGAGGAGAAGCTTCAAGACAAAAGAAGCAATATCCAGGATAAAAGTCAGATTATGGAACAATACATCTGGTCTTCTTTTCTTTTGAAGGAACTTATTTTATGTAGATATACTCTACATAGAAGAAATTGCACAAGTTGTGAACATCCCAGTGGATTTTTATGTTTGTTTGCATCTGTACAGTCACACCTGGGCAAGAAGTAAAATGACATCAGCACTCTGGAGATATATTTTGTCCCAGTTTACCAGCAGTGTTATTTACTCCACTTAGGCATAATAATTTAATAATTACCCTAATTTCTATAAGCACAGATAGTTTTGTCTGTTATTGAAAATCATGCAAATGTCTTCCACTACAAAGCATGTAATATTTCATCTTTAACTTCTTTTGCCTAACATTATTTAGCTGGGATTCATTTATGTTTGAGAATTTCATTTGTTCTTGACATTTGGGCTGCTTCTAGAAATTGACTATTTCTGAAATAATATATTAGCAATATTCATTTGTGAGTCTTTTTGTGGATTTGTCCTGTAATTTCTTTTGAGTAACCCAGGATTGAGAGTTTTGAGCCATAAGAGAAATGTACAATTAATTTTATTGTGTTTTACTATTTGAACCTGCCAGATTTTGCCACAATATAGTTTCAGCTTCCAATCTCTACCTTAGTGTACAGAAGTTCCAGCCTGCTGTACCCTCCCTCACACACTGTCAGTCTTAACTTGTGATTATTGCTTGAGGGGTTAAATTGGCTGCACAGGTGTGAAGAAATCTCTCTTCACCCCAGAGAGGGCACCTGTGAAAGCCTAAAGGCAATCAACCAAATATGCTTAGTTAATTAGTGAGTTGATGAGGACTACTTACAGGATCATGGATGACACAAAGGAAGCTGTGTGACAGAGATGTTTATACTTGTATGCATAGGGAATGCAGATGAATTCCTGAAGCTCTTTCCACAGCTTCATCTTTCTCTGCAGTAATGAAGAGAGCCTGGTGAATCTTGGACATCCTGAGGCTTGTAAGTTCCAGAAGGAAATGTTTTGGTTTAGAGGAGAAAGTGAGGCAACATTCCTTATGTCTGTGAGCCATTTGGAAATGTCCCTTTGTGTGTTGCCTTTAAGAAGATATAAAGACTTGATCCAGTAAACTTTGTAGTGCTCTTCTGGGTTGAGAACAGTTTAGTATTCCCCTTGGGCATAATCAATTACAATATACACTTCTAATTCCAGACCAAGACAAGTTGTTTATAGAGAATTGTGACTTCTTTTAAGGTATACACAGGGGTCCCCTTCAGTTGTTTTCACATGATCTTGAGGTAACTTGTTCCTGTTTTCCCAGCCAGTTGGAGCAAAGGCTTCATTGGGGAATGAATACTCTATGACTTGAGTTCCTTCGATTTGAGCCAGGTGCTGAATGGCTGTTTGCACACAGCAGACATTATTAGGCATTTTAGTGTAAGCTGTTCTGACAGTTCCCCTCTTTATCCTTTGTTGATCCATCAAAAATTTTGAGACTCTCGGTGTGACAAAATTTAAGGTGGGAGAGTTAGGTAAAAGATGTCTGGGCAGTTATTATTTGTGCTATGATTGAAAATGCTCTACAGGAATAAAACTATGCATAGAAACAAATAAATATAGAACTGTAGAATTTTAAAATTTGAATGGGCCTTACAGTTGATATAGCCTAAACAAAATTGAATTTTATGAGTGAGAAACTATAGTCTTATTAAGACAATAGACTTTCTGAAACTTACAAAGTGAATTAATAGAGGATTTTAGGTCTTGAATGAATATAATTATTATTCTAATGGGTAAATACAATTAAGTTCAATGTAGAGAGTTGGGTCCCACCCTATACCTCACTATGAAGACACTATAAAGCTAATTACTATTTATGGCTCAAGTTAAACTAGGATTTTCATTATTTCCTGCATATCAAAGTGTGGGAATTTTCCCCCATTCTTCTTTACCCCAAAAAGTAAAGTTTCTCAAAGAAAGTATAGATAAAAAGGATGTAATAAAATTATATCTGAAAATCACGAGGTTAGGCTATAGAATTCTGTCTCACATTTCTGTGCAAGTAAAAAGCCTTGATGCAAATTTCTGTTTCAGCAAGAGGCTGCTTGTTGTAAATCAAGAAAAAAAACCTGGGCCTTTGTGATATCCTAGAATAAGAAGGCTGGAGGTATGGGATTCTGAGGGCTGGATAATTTAACACATCATTGACACCGAAAAGGACCTGAGCATTTTTAATATTTTACATGAAAATTTCAGCAAACTGCATTTTTGCTCTCTGGTGGCATAATATATGCCACTTAGATTCCTCTCCAAGAAAGGTCCTTATGCCCAGCTCAGAGGATGGGGGTTGGCAGAAATTTCTTCTTTATCTTAGTTGCAGATAGCTACCTTGATCTGTGACCTTCCTTCAGAGCTGTCAGATCTGAGCACTTTCAAGCATGGTAGCTCTGGACCAGGGTGACCTTATGGGATGGCTGGCTTTGAGGAACCCCATCACCCTTCAACTTTTTCCCTGACTGATTACTTCTTATCATTTTGTTTCACAGATCCACATTGTCTCTGATCTACACTGCTCCTCAGCCCATTCTTCATTTCTGCCTCTGATCTTACTCTGACATACCCTCTCGAGTTGGGATGGTTTAAATCCCTGAATTTTCTGTTCTGACTCTGGATAGCATAAACATATAAAATATATCTTTGCTGTATCCTATCATATGAAGAGTCAGAAGCATAAAAAATCTATTCTGAAAAGCATGGAGCAGACATCCTGTTTTTATTGGTTGAATCATGTCACATGCAATGCAAATGTGAGTGACATTTTTATTTTATTTTTTATGTTTATTGTTGAGCTTTCAATTTAATTTTAATCTTTTGCTTTCCCTTTTCCCAACTCCAGACACTCCCATATACATCTCTCTGCTTTCCTTTCAAATTCAGACTCATTTTTTTCACGTTATTGTATACATATATGCATTTTATATACATATGTAATGCTAACTATATTGAGTTCATATATTGAATACATAACTATGTTGAGTTCATATAATGTTATTTGTATGTATGTTTTCAGGGCTGGGGCAGTGGACAACTAATTCGTGTTCTCTTCCTTGGTCATGATTACTTACAATCCCGGATTTACTCAGTTCCCTGTTATTCTTTGTAATGGGTTGAGGCCTCATTGGTCTTGTTCCCATCAAGTTTGCTACTTCTGTCAGAAGCATTCTTGTTATTATACCCACAGATAGGAGTAGTCTTCAATTTTCATTAAGAAAACTTTTTTTTTTTCAGCAGACAGGGACCACTGCAGAAAATCACAACCAATACAAATGCAGAGTTATGAATCTGAAGGGATACATCTGTGACACATGCCCACACCTAAAACTCAGGGAACATTGCAAACTAGGAGGTAGAAAGGCTATAAGAGCCAGAGGATTAAGCAGCTTTGTTTATGAATATGTCTCCTAATAACATCGGAAGTTACACTTATAAAGTCTCACTAACATAAATGCCCAAATATGGTTGATATTATTATGGTTGACACCAACCAATCAAGAGTTCCCTTCTCAGTCTTGAGTATGGGTTCATTTTAAGAGCATGACTATACTAAGAGAAATGGGGATACTGGAAGAATTAGAAGAGTGAGAACCAGAGCAGGTGGAAGAAGAAAGTCCAATGTAGGCTTGATTTCATATGCTTTTATTTTTTATAAAATTTGATTAAAACATTATTTAAGAATTGTATGTTCTATAAAACAAGAAAAATAATTTGTATGCCTCTTGAGATGTATCTAAGACAATTAGATGAGCAAAACTGACTAAAACTTACAAGCACCCAGCTTTTTTTCTAGCAGATGATAATGTGAACTCTGATGTCAGTATGTGGGAGTGATATAAATTGGTACTGATCTATGAAAGCACCATTCTTCATAAATTTCAAACTCTGACCACTCCTGAGACCAAGATATTAGTGATATCTGACTTTGTGAACTGCTTTTGTTTCTTTATGAAATTTACACTTACAGAAACTAAAATGAACAGTTCTTATATTTACAAAGTATTTCAAAACTACAGTCCATATCCATTTTCAAAACCTTTTTTATCAATGCAAGGCTTTATGCTTCTTTTAAAATCTTTATTTGAAGTTTACATAAGTCTTGTCTCAAGTAAAAGATGTAGAAATTATTTAGGAATGTCTCTGTTGCAGAATGGGAGTGCGTCTGTGTAAGGGGAGAGTCTGATACTAAGGTCTAGTTCCCTAATTGGTTCTTGAAGACTGGGAGCCACTTGCTGGGTGGAAGGTACAGATGGGACTTCCAGGTCCCAAGAGGATAAAGAGATGCAGGGAAGGAGAGAAGAGGCATTTTTTGCCATGCCTTGGAGGAAAGGGGTTGTAGCCATCATGTAAACCTCAGGGAGAGCTAGGGTCTGTCACCTCTGCTAAACTGGGCAGCCTATGATGTGGAGGAGAGGTGGAGATAATAAATTGGTAAGGGCACTCCTTTCCAGGCAGGAAGTATCTGAGCCCAGTGATTGTGCTTAACAGGCAAAAAGTAGCAGCAATCTGTGTGTCTTTTATCCATAGATTCCAAAGTTAGGGCAGGTTGCAATAGATCCTGGAGCTAAGCCAGGTGGAACAAGAGGGAGATGGGTGGGGACAAAGTGCTGGCCTTGGGCCCCTGCAAAGGTGAAAGTAAGTTTTGTAAAACTACATGAAATAGATAAAGTGGCTATGCAACTGTGTCTAGTAGGCAAACTGTAATGTAATAGAGGTGTCTGTGTGTCTTTTGTCTGGGAGTCAAATGTCTCCAGTGGAAGCTGGTGGTGAGACCTCCAGAACAGAGGCAGGTAGAGAGAGATGCCTGGTTAGGGCTGGTGGCAGCAGATCCCAGAGCTAAGCCTGGTGGAACAAAAAGGAGCCGGGAGGGGGCTGGTAGTGAAGCACCTCCTGGGCAAAGGCAGTAAGAGCTTTTAAAAACTACATGCAAAACATCTGTCTTCTGAGACAGCAGAGAACTTCATTACTCTGTTTGGCAAACTGATAATCACTATGAATCAAACTGTCAGCCATATTGACTTGTTCATACAACTGAACTGAATGAGTCTCAGCACACATATACATGCACCCACACATGCACATGCACTGTTAGAGAGATCAACTGCCTTTTCTATATAGAAATGTTAGTTTGACCATAGGATAATAAATATGATTGGACATTTGTTTGCTTCCCTAAAAGAAGACAATAACAAAATGTGTTGCTTCTTATTTTTAGTGTATGTAACCATAGGTTAAACAGCCAYGTTTAACCCATCTATGCAAACTGGAAATTCTGGTTGTCCAGTTAAGTCAGCCATCAATGTATCCAGATTCTGATGTCTCATGCAGATAGTTGGAGAATAGTTGAGTGATCCAGTCTCCCCTCTCCTCTATCCTATGGCAGATGTTTCTATAACTGGGTTAGTGCTGTTATAAGTTATGGCTACTCAGTGTGGTGGACCCTCCCAGATATTGTTTCTCTCTCTGTGTTTCATTTTTACTCATCTTTAATGCAGACTTCTGAGTTTCACCTTCTTTTGTGTTGCATTTATTTTTATAGTTTTTGAAGATTTAATTATTTATTTTATGTATGTGAGTACATTGGTGCTCTCTTCAGACATGCCAGAAAAGGGCATCAGATCCCATTACAGATGGTTGTGAGCTACCATGTGTTTGCTAGGAATTGACTAGCAGGACCTCTGGAAAAGCAGTCAGTGGTATTAAGTGCTGAATCATCTCTCCAGCCTCTTATTTTCATATTTTTACACATAAATAAAAACAGCTTAAAATTACTCAAACAATTCTTATTTGTATTACTAAGCACTTTTATTAATGTAAAATAAAAAAATAAGTACTGTAGTTATATTTAGAAGCTTTGTCTTAAACAGCATTCTAAGCAAATTGGACTAATAAGTACTTAATATTTGTGAGTGTGTGTGCATGTGTGTTTGTATGTGCTTGGTCATATATGTATGTATATATGGTTAATATAGAGATCAGAGTGTGGCCCTGGCTATTCTCCTCACTTGTTCTTCAATTTTATTTATGACAACTTCGTACATGTATAGAACACATTCTAGTTACTCCCATTTGTCCCATATCAACTTCTGTCTTCCCTACAAGTCCTTTCTCCACATCTCTGCCATTTTGGCTTACATTTTTAATTGCTGAGTTTAAAAGCACTGTCACAGTTTGGAACTGTCAGCTGGATCCTGACGTGCTCTGTAATGGGTACAAAATTTCCACTGCCTGTAGAATCCACCAGTAGTTCAACCAATATTCAACAGGAACCATCCCCTCCCAAATACATGATTGCTTGTTCACAGGCCTAGTGATACATAGACCCATTGTGGGTGATAATTGCAGCTGCTGTGAGACATTCAAAATGGCCATATCATGTCCAAGGACAGGATTTTGAATCCTTTTTAAATTGAAACCTAAAACTCTTAAAACTTTTCAAGAAAATGAAAATAGGTAAAAATTCTTTTGAATATTCCAATCATACCAGTAACAAAGAAAGTGACTTGCATTTTGAAAACAAAAGGAACACATAGGAAATGCCTCTTCCCCAACTTCACACAACAAAATACAGTCGAAGGGTGTAGAAAAGTACATAAGACCAGAAAAAAGAATATTTGCTGACAGGGAAGCAATACCCAAGAATTCTTTACAGTATGATTGACTAAACAAAGCCAACAGTAATGGCACTATCCCTTCTCTAGTGAAGAGCCACAGGTGGTCGGTGCCTGCTGAAAGAGAGAATCAGGCTCCTTCAAGGAAAACCTCCCACAGAGGTTGTCATGTCCCAACACAGTTAACCTTGGACATACAAACACACACACACACACACACACACACACACACACACACACACACAAGGACACATACACACACAGGAAGAAAACTAAATGGGCTCAGTAAGTTATATATCATGTGTACATATATATATATGTACATACATGTAGAAATTGTAATTAAAGAAGAGATAATAAAATAATAATAAGATAATAAATAAATAAATAAATAAAAATAAATAAATAAGAATAAAATAAATATAAAAATAAATAAGTAAAAATAAATAAGATAATAAAATGACACATGTCACCAGAAAACACAAAATAGTGTTCATTTTAGCACTGTAGGTAATACCAATATCTAAGAATATCTCACAGTCTAGAGAAATGGCTTAGCAGTTAGCACTTACTACCTATGCAGAGGACAATTACCTCTAGCTCCAGCTCCAGTACATTGTTATGACCTCTATGGGTAGCCATGCATTGTTTTTACACACACACACACACACACACACACACACACACACACACACACACWGACAAAGAGAGAGTGTCAATCTTAAAAAAAACATATCAGTCACATGTGCAATTAAAGTGTCCACATTTCTGATAGGGAAAATTGGAATATGTGAAGATATTTTTACTGAAATAGTGGTTTCCAGAGGTGACAATAAAGATATGGGAAGAAAATCAGGAAGAAACCAACAAAGAGGTAGCAAGTAACCCTAGATGTTGAAGATGTATGCTGCTATTCTCCATTTGTTCTTTGCCCTTCACCTGATTAAAGCTATTAATTATTAATTAATTGCAATGTATTAATTTATAAAAAAATGAAATTGTTCTTGGGAACATGATCTGTATCTTGATAAAGCTGTTATAACCAGCACTTTAGGCTAGATCTGTACCAAACAACAGTGTCGAAGTGTTCATTAGACTGCTACTCACAATAGTCCTAACTGAGTATAAGGCAAAGAACACCATCAGTGCAAAAGCTTAAAAATTATGTACATTTACAAATTATAGCAAGATCAACAAGCTTATCTCTCACCTGTCTAGGATGGACCAACCATGTCCCATCCCATTCCCTGTCTTGAACCTGTGTGTAGAAGTACTTCATTGAATGAACCTCTGACATAGACAGAATTTTTAATAAATTCTATTATGTATTTTAAACTAAATAATCTATGCCACAAAATATATTGTGGCTATAATTCATGTACAGTTTTAAAAGAGGAACAAAGCCTTTCTCTGATATCAAGAAGCCATTGAGGAAGGAATGGGCAGCAGGGAGTAAGAGGTACAAGGGTGCTGCTGGGTGTTGTCAAATCCTTTGGTGCATGCTAACTTCTTTGGTGTCAATAAAGGAGTGTCAAGTAGCCCCCTTCTTTTGGCATGTTGTGCTTCAATATAAAATTAAACATAAATATGCTTATCTAATATGTACAGCAGAGAGGTAARTAGGCTTGAATTTTATTGGGATTTCTACTTTTCTCTATGTCTGCAAGGATCCTCAACTTAAAAGAATATTAAAGCAAATTTATTGACAGGCTATACTTTTAGAAGCAGTGTAATTTAGTCGATATTAGGAAATATTATCCTCAATGGCAATTGTTAACTGATTTGTTTAATAAATTAGTTTAAAACTAATTTTTTATTTTTTATTTTTTCCCTTTGTTATTGGATATATTATTTATTTATATTTCATTTCCTGTTTGCTGGTTTCCCTGCACCCCAGATGTCCCATATGTCTTTTTCCGTCCCCCTGTGCCACCATTCACCCCTTCCCTCTTCCCTGTTCTGGTATTCCCCTGCACTGCTGCATTGGGCCTTTCCAGAACCTGGGTCCACTTTTTCTTTCTTGTCAGAGCATTTAATAGATGGATTCTGTCTATGGTGTTCCAAGATTCTAGGTTAATATCCACTTATCAGTGAGTGCATGCCATGTGTATTTTTTTGAGACTGAGTTACTTCACTCAGTATGATGCTCTCCAGCTCCATCCATTTGTCTAAGAATTTCATGAATTCATTGTTTCTAATGGCTGAATAGTACTCCATTGTGT
>BDUI01000084.1:42865-56537 GCA_002335545.1 Apodemus speciosus
CTATCTATCTATCTATCATCTATCTATCATCTGTTTATTATTTAACTGAAGTTAGACCCAAGACCAGAAAACATTTCTGTGGATTGTAARTTACTTTCATTTCCACCTTTGATAGACTGCTCCCTGCAYACACTCCTAAGGCAGATGATGCCGTTGGGCAAGGAGAGTTTTAAGTAAACAACACRTCTTGAAAAGATTTCAAGCAGAACTGCGTAATTTTCACTCATAACATGTGRTGTGTTCAGGACATGATTATTTCCGACTGGTGTAGTGCACAGAGTAAAACTGAGGATTGCTGCACTCATCTCTGTCCTTCGTCTAAGTCCAGATCCTTTTTACAATATCATCAGCCTGTGACTTCAAGTAGATGCACCCTTTTCTTGCCAGAGGAAGAACATGTTTCCTAGTTTAGCTGCCAGGCCTGGGCACTGTCACCCCTGCAGAGTCTTCTCCATTATAAGGAGAGTTCCTTGTCCTGCCAAATGACATTGGCTGCTACCTATAGATTCTGATAATGATATTTTTGTATTTAAGAACAGGTGGAACATTTTCGTCCCATCAACATCCAGTACTTATGTATAATCTTGAAGCTTCTTAACTGTTTTCCTGTTCTGGTTAATCTGTTATTTTAATCKTTTTATGAACTTCAGTTTTCTCACGTGATGTGTTCCTTGTTTAAATGTAACAAGAGTTGGACTGCATGTGACCACGAGGCATCCTCTGGGTTATCAGTTTGCATTATTGATAAAATCTTGTTGCAGTTGACTTTCTGAAGAAAAGAGGTTTGTTAGTCCATGGTTCTGGAGTTCCTGTCTAGAGTGGGGCTACACCATTGCTTTAAACTCTTCTGTGAATAGCAGAAGGCAATGGACAAATGTGCCACAGGCCAGGAAGCATTAAGCCTGACAGATGGGGTTCCTGAGTTCTCCATCAGGCTAGCTTCCCAACGAGCAAAGGATCCCCACCAGACCCTGTTGGTCAACGGTTTCCCTGCCTTTCTTCCAGGACTGACACTATGGAACCAAGTCTTTGATAAAGGATGCATGCAAACATCCCATCTGAATCCACCCAAGCTTATTTCCAGCTCAGCTTCTAGATATCTCCACCAGTGTGGACATCTGGTTTTACTCCATACAAGCCATTCCTCTTTTAAAACAATATACAGGAGCCCAGAGATATGGTTCAGTAGGTAAAGCTCTCTACTACCAAATCTGATGACCTAAGATCCATCCTTGGGACCCATAAGGTAGAAGTAAAGAACTGAATTCCACAAATTTCTCTCTGACCTCCATATGCTGTATGGTAACCCCCCAACCTCACACATGTACAAGCACAGACACACTCATGCAAGCACATACATAAACACAATAAATGTATCTTAACAATTCTATGGTAAAAGGGCTAGGCGTGTGTCTTAATATGAGATGGCTGATGATGTATTACTCTGATTAGTGTTCGTGATCATCTTCTCTCTGTATAGCCACTCCACTGCCATGCTGTCCTAATTTCTCCTCCTTAATGAATTGTGGAAACCGATATCATTCCTGTCCAGTCAGGCTTGACCCCTCTTTATTTGTCTCCAGAAATTGTTGCTGGGGACCCACTATTATAGATTGACCTAGTAAACTCTAGCAGCATGCAGGTTCCCCCTCGTCTCTCTGGGATCACAGGCAKGCATAACCCTCTCATCTATCCATAGCTCTAAGCAGCCTGGACTTCTACATGATCTGCATTGTGTAACAAGTGTCTTCTTATGATGGTGTGTGTTTCCCTCCAGCCTTCCATGTGAACACTACCATCTTAGTTAGGGTTTCCATTGCTGCAATGAAACACCATGACCAAAAGCAAGCTGGAGAGAAAAGGGTTTACTTGGATTACACTTCCATGTTGCTCTTCATTTTTGAAGAATGTCAAGACAGGAAATCAAGCAGGACTGGAACCTGGAGGCCGGAGATGGTGCAGAGGCCATGGATGGGTGCTGCTTCCCATGCACCATCCACCACAGACTGGGCCCTCCTTCATTGCTCACTAATTGAAAAAATGCCCTACAGCTGGATCTCATGGAGGCATTTCCTCTACTGAGGCTCCCTCCTCTCTGATGACTCTAACTTATGTCAAGTTGACACAAAACCAGCCAATAGAACTCCTATCCCCTTCCTTCCTTCCTTCCTTCCTTCCTTCCTTCCTTCCTTCCTTCCTTCCTTCAAGAACCTTTTTCCTAAACAATCCACTGTGGTTCATCCTGTGGTTCCGAAGCTCTGACATTAGGTAGAATGTGCCACTTTTAGAACAGCTTTTTGTTCATTTGTTTCTGTTGAGTATAGGACCCAGCCTCTCAGACATACAAATGCTCTACTACAGAGTGGAAGTTTTTGTTTTGTTTTAACATTAAGGGTTTCTATGCACTCTCTGAAATGTGCTAAATTTCCTAGATGTTAAAACCACCAGCTTCTGGGAGATAGGCTATCTGATTTCTCAGAAAGGAAGAAACATTCAGAGCAGCAGCCTTCATTGACCAACCCTGGGTGCATACTTTCAAGCTGTTTGGTTTTCACTTATAGCCTGAACAGTGGCTGAAATCTCTTCCTAGGTACAATAATAACTATTTGTGGGTTATTAAAACATACATTGATATCAAACTCACTTGCTGTTTAAAATTTAAAAAAAAAATCGAGACAGAATCTTATATATCCAAAGCTGATCTTGAACTTGCTTTATAGGATGACTTTGAATTTCTTATCCTCTTATCTCTCAAATGCTGAGATTACAGTTATATGCCACTGGGTCAAGATTATGTGACACCAAGGCAAACACTGTGCCAATCCACTTCCAACTGTTCCGTAGCATCTGACTTCAAATGATTTTATACAAGTCTCACTGTGGAGCCCAGTGGTATTAACATTCTAAGTTGGCATATATTCTACTTGGTAGAAATGGGTGACAGCGAAATCTTCATTGTCATGATGCATTGTTCCTATGGACAGATTTGATGCCTGATTAGTGTCAATTCCATGTGACAATAAATTGGACAGCAAGAATGCATCTGCAGGAGTTRAGTTTGTTGWGTGGGCGGACCTTGTGCTGCTTGTTCAGTAGGGTACTTTGGAGGAGTATGACCAGCTGTATAGTTGACAGCCTGCCATTGACTTTGGGAACCCACAGAATCTGGAAGACGGATGGATGAAAGACGTTTAGAAGATAAAGTATACGTGAACCATGATCTTTTGCAATAAGTTGGCAAAGTGACTGCTGTGTAGGCATGAAGGTGTGAGTTCAGTCCTTGGACTCTGTGTTTTAAATGAGGCTGTGTGTGTACTGGTGCATGCTTATAATCTTAGCTCTGAAGACAGGGAGACAAGATGTCCTTAGAGCTCACTGACACCCAACTTGGTGAGCTTATAAATACAACCCTAATTTTCCTGTTCCTCTACCCACCTCCCACCCCCTATGCTTTAAGATTTTTTTTTTTTTTTTTATTAAATAAGCTATTTTCAGTATAGAGCATCTTGTAGACATCCATTTGAACTCTTCTCCTTTGCTGGTGCTTGGTATTGTCACCTGTTTCCTTCCTGTCTTGTTTCATCTCGGCCATGATATTGGCTCTTCATTTTGTCAGTTATCCTTTATTTGTTTGTTAAGGATCTCATACAGTCCAGGCTGACCTCAAGTGCTGGGATCGCAGGCATGTGCTACCACATTCAGCGTCTAATGGTTATTTTCCCGTTACACATCTCAAAAGAACTATGTCTTAAGATTTCCTTCCTGCCTTGAACATGTGTGCTTCGTGCTCACCCCCATGTTCAGATAAAGCCAACTATTTCCCCTTGCCAGGAACGCCTCGTTCCAGTGTAAAAGTCAGGGTCCAGAATGGCAGATCCAGTTACTTGATGCCATCTGCAGTACTGGCTGCTCATTTCCTACATCTTTCTTTCTTCCCCGAAGTCAAAATAGTCAGCTAAAATAAGAACCAGTGATAATATTTATGTTCTCAAAGTGTTCAGTTCGGCAAAGGCTTTGCTGGGCCCTGGAGTCCAGTCCTTGGTGTTCTGTTGCAGCATTATTGATCTTGCAGTCAGCCATAGAAAGTTGGTAGACAGTTGATTTGCCAAGTTTAGCAGAATTCCTAAGAGAGGGAGACAGGAGGGAGAGGGAAAGGGAGAGAATGAGAATACACATATATAATATGAGTGTCTGGGATGGAGGGTAGCCTCAGGCATCTTCTTCAATTCTCTCCATTTTATTATTTGAGGCAGAGTCTCTCACTCAACCTACAGCTCACCAAAGTTTACTGTCAGTGAGCTCTAAGGACATCCTGTCTCCCAGTCGTCAGAGCTAAGGTTACAAGCATCCATCAGTACACAGCCTCTTTTAAAACATAGACTCTGGGGCCTGAAGAGATGGTTCAGCAGTTAAGAGCATTGACTGTTCTTACAAAGGTCCTGAGTTCAAATCCCAGCAGCCACATGTTGGTTCATAACCGTCCATAATGAGATCTGACGCCCTCTTCTGGTGAGTCTGAAGACAGCTACAGTGTATTTAGATATAATAATAAATCCTTAGACCAGAGCAGAGGTCCTAAATTCAAATTCCCAGCAACCACATGATGGCTCACAACCATCAGTACAGCTATAGTGTAATCATATATACATAATAAATAAATAAACCTTTAAAACATAGACTCTGAGGATTGAACTCGTATCTTCATCCCTATGCAGCAATCACTTCACCAACTGAGACTCTTCTGTATGGCCAAGTCTGCATTCCTATACCTCATGGTTAACTTACTTTAAAGTTTGTGAAGCTGGTGAGATTTGATCTTCTCTTTTCATATGTGAATTAACTGGCATAACAACCCATGTCTTAGTTGTGAGCTTTCCTAATCCCCACATAGATCTTCATAAATGAGAATAAGAACCAGGTCTACCTCAGGCTCATTCATTCAGCCAGTGCCCTTGCCCTCAGAGGAGAGTATTATATTGAGTGAATATAAAATTCTGTTATATTCTGGGGGTGGTGTGTATGTCTTTAATCCCAGCACTTGAGGGGCAGAGGCTGTATCTTTGAGTTCACGGCCAGCCTGGTCTACAAAGTGAGTTCCAGGACAGGTAGGACTATGTAGAAAAACCTTGTTTCCAAACACCAAAAAAGGAAAAGAAAGAAAGGAAGGAAGGAAGAAAAGAGTTATAATTTCAATTTTATATTTTTCTATTCAATAATCCATTTAAAGGACATTAACTACCAGATCTTACATTTTTGTTATTTTATAGCTGTATTAATGTCTGACTTACACTATGTCCACTCAGTGATGCTTTCAGCTACATTTAATAAGAATCCTACTCCACAGCTTAAACGATAAGGAGACATAGTGTTTTATACAGCCAGGCAACTGTAGGCTTATTAGCCCACATCCCATCAGGGTCAGCAGACACCAGTTCTTTCCTCCCTGTCTGCTACTCTGCCCACAGGGTAGCTTCACAGTTTCCTTTTTGTACCCTGCAGAAGGGAAGGATTCAGGGTGACAGGGTCGTGCCTGGCGCAATGACCTTAGACTCCTGTGTCTACAGGGGTATGACTTCCATAGGTTGCTTTAAACTTAATGAATCGACCCCCTTGGAGCTTGGTCATTTCTGGGCACAATCTGAGTTTACAGGGAAGCAGAAAGGGAGAGATGAATTTTGAGTAAGCAAGCAGCAAGAGCTCATTACAGCAAGCAGCATTGGTTATCAATGAAAGAAAACAATGGCTGTTAACTCCAGGCTGGKAGTCGGCCTGTGAGAGTCCAGTATTTGAGGTAACCAAAGAGAAATGTTTCATTTACTCACTTTGAGCTTCCTCTCTCAAGCGGAGGCCATTTTCTCCACAACCATTAATTCGAAAGTGCCCAGACTTTTCTAGATTTCACAGTGACCCAGTCCTAACAAGGTACCTTTCAGAATCGAGAAGCTCAGTTTGTCACAGGGTCTAGAATTTTAATTGAGTCACATTTGCATCTGTTGAAAACATAGTGATTAGGTACATCTTAATTGCAGAATGACTGGCACATCAAAGGGAAGAAGCAGCTTCTCAATTTACCTTTAAAAAAGGAATGAGCAAGTGCTGTCTTTATAGTAATCACTCAGGAAGGGACTGAGAGTTCAGTGCCAGGGGCAAGTTACCCAGTTAAAACATCAGGGGCTTCTGTTTTTGTTCAGAAGGAGTTAGCATCTTCTTTTACACAGGTTGTCTGTAAAGATGAGCAGGATTAAAATGGAAAACAGTAACATTTATGCTGCATTTAAAATAGTACATCATCTAAATATAAATTCATGATTAGTTCTGTGCTGGAGTTTATAATAGGAGCAGAACAGAAAAGTCACTTGCTGCTGACAGGACACATTGCTAGTGTTTTCTTAGTAAAGTTTTTGTTCCCATGAGTGTTTTGCATTTTTCTAGCCTAAGGTTGAAAACTATTTCATAATCCTTACATAAAGCTAGTCTTCAATATATATACAGTTAGGTCTTAATCTTATCATCTACTATACCTGTGTCCTTAAATGATATATATGTTTTTCACAAGTTAAACACATGTAGCCAATTTATTTGAACTTCTTTTTTACAAAAGTATTTACACAGAGGAGAAGGGCATAGCAGGGAAGTTCTTTTTGTTCTGAGCTGAAGTGTATATAATGTGACTCCGTAAAAGAACATCTTATGTTTGTACATATGAAATTCCATATTGCTAAATATTTTTAATTAGTTGGCATTCGAAGACATTGGTTAGATCAGCATGCCCCCAGCAGCTTTTCTGTGATAAGGTATTACCTAAATGTGAATGTTTAGTGCAAGAATAAAGAATCTTCTAATGTGTAAGTATCACTTAAACACTGTACTTGCTGGGGGCAGGAAAGTGAGATAGGAGTTTTCATTTCATAAAATGAGATTACAAAAGCAAAGTTAATAAATCATTTAATACTTCCTCTGTTTCGTCCAATTTAGGGAGTAAGTTGCATTACATACATGAGAAAATTATTCTGACTATGGAAAGAATTGGCACAAACACGGCTTCAGCATATAGTGAGTTGTGAAGGCACCATGTTTATTCTGTTACGGAGCCAAGAAAAGACATATGCCCCCTGAAGTCCTGCCAAAACTATTAGGCAGAGAACCGACCGTATTGCAACTCCTGTTCCATTCATGATTTATGATAATGGTTGCTGTGGAACACTAAATCATTTACATTTATTGAGTTCTCTTTTGTTTCAGACATTGCAGAGGGTCGTAAAATGTATTAGATGATACATTTTATCAAATGTCGATACATTTTAACAAATGTTCAAATGGTGATAGCACTAGAATATACCTGAGGCTAGTTCACATACAGTGGGTATTGTATGCCATAGCTTGATTATGGCTCATTCTATGAGGCTTTGTTCAAGGAGAGCAGGCATCTCCAGAAGGCAGAGGAATCCTGCTCAGATGCTGGATCCATGCATGGATGGGAAGTCAGTGCCTTTTGTTTCCATAGGAGTTGCTTTGTAGCTGCCTTCTGCCAGCCATCTTCAATCTTCAGGAGTGATGTGGATGAGAGGCAGACATGTATGGGTATTATTTGAAAAGGGTAAGGAGACAAAATATTGTGTGCATTGGATGGAAGGTTTAATAACAGTTTGTCCTCAAGCAGGACTCATAGAATATCCACCAGCTTCAAATCAGCACATTGCAGTATTCCACATACATAGGTTTTGGAATTTCTGAGAACTCTTTCCTGGTAATTTGGTCAATCAACACAAATTTGGGACCACACCCATTTCCCAAAGGATTGAAGCGATGACCTATAAGTGGGTAGAACATAGCCATGTTTGGAGATGTGAGGAGGGATCCTGAACTCTGCTAAAGGTGTAATTGCAGTCTCTTAGATAGCTCACATTTAGCAAGCCCAAGGGCCACTAGCCAGGTTCATCATTTCTTGTTGTGCGCACATCACAAAAATCACAGCCTTAGTCCAGCATTGTGTATAAGGCTACAGATTCTGTGTCTATCTGAAAATGTGGTCTAGCCTCTTCTAACAAACTCCCTCAGTTAATATCTGTGTGTTCACAGAGAGGAAAGAAACACAATTTTTGAGATTTCTTTTTGTCTTGTTTGTCTCACTTTGAGACAGGGTTTAATATTAGCCAAGGCTAGCCTCAGTTACTATGTAGCTTAGTATGAGCTTGAACTCTACCCCCTAAGTGCTGGGATTATATGTGTGTACAACCACCCCTGGCCTATGTGATACTGGTTATAGAACCCAGCTTCGTGAATGCCAGGCAAGCACTCCACCAGCTGAGTTATATCCCAGGCTCGAAGAAAAGTGCTTTTTAGGCTACTATTTCTTCTGGAGGAAGATGGTTGCTCAAAGCTAGATAGCACCAATGTCAGAAAAGGCTAAAGACTTTTCTAAAGTAATTTTATAAGGGTCTGCAGTCCTCTGTGATCTGACCTAGCTTCCCATGTAAGCACCTTCATGTTAGTCTCAAGCCCTATCAGTCCAAGTCCTAGCACCCAATTGCTAAATAGTTTTTAAAAAACATAGGTGTATGCATGTGTCTGAATGTAGGTATGTGCATATCTAAGTGATAGTACCCACAAAGTTCAGAAGCGGGCATCAGATTTCCTGGGGCTAGAGTTAGGTCGGGTGGTTATGAATATGTCTATTTTTTTTTTAAAAAAATTATCTGTAAATTTGTGAGCATATATGAGTGGGTGTGCTTGTAGAACAGAAGTGATGAATCTCTTAGGAGCTAGAGTTACAGGCAGTTGTGAATATGTCTATTATTTTTAATTTTGTGTATATGTATGGGTATTAGCACATAGGTGGTGGTGCTTGTAGAACAGAAGCAGTGGATCCCTTTGGAGCTAGAGTCAYAGGTGGTTGTGAGCCAAACAGTGTGGGTGCTGGAAACCAAACTCAGGTCCTCTGAAAGAGTAGGACACAGTCTTAACCACCCAGTCATCATAGCTGCTATTTTGAGGCTTTGGTCCTCCACCCCACAGTTGATTTTTTTTTTATTTACATGTATGTGTGTATGTATGTGTGTGTGTGTGTGTGTGTGTGTGTGTGTATTGAGAGAGAGAGAGAGAGAGAGAGAGAGAGAGAGAGAGAGAGAGAGAAGCNAGAGAGAGAGAGAGAGAGAGAGAGAGAGAGAGAGAGAGAGAGAGAATACTATAGCTGTCTTGAGACACACCAGAAGATGGCATCAGGCATCAGATCCCATTACAGATGCTAGTAAGCCACCATGTGGTTGTTAGAAATTGAACTCAGGACCTCTAGACAAGCAGTCAGTTCTTTTAACCTCTGAGCCATTTCTCCAGCCCCCATTGGTCCTGTTTTAAGCTGTGTGTCTAAGCATTTGTCTCCTTGGTTTTTGTCCTCCTACTCAACAGGCATCTTTAAAACAATGCGGAATGGTGTTCTTTCAGCAAGGCTATGTTGTCGGTTTGTTGATGAGTCTCAGATTTGTGAGGATTTAATAACAGAGATCTGATGTGCTAGAATGTCCTCTACAGTCTTAGAGTCTTGGTACTTACTTCACTACCCTGGTGCCTGTGGCTGAGAGGGAAGTAAGACTAAACTTCACATCAAGATCTATTGACTTGGTTTGCAGGCCAAAACATTGAGAAAGCCTTATCTTTATATCTAACTCTATATTGACGT
The DNA here is from genome assembly GCA_002335545.1 of Apodemus speciosus. Lineage (NCBI taxonomy): Eukaryota > Metazoa > Chordata > Mammalia > Rodentia > Muridae > Apodemus > Apodemus speciosus. The sequence goes on from BDUI01000084.1 coordinate 52,542, forward strand.
AAGTCCAAGAATATGTATCTATTTCTGTCAGAGCCAGAAAGAAACCACCTTAGGATTCAGGAGTCACTTGAAGCCCACACAACTTTTACTGTGTGTATTTGGAAGGTAGATTTATGGCTGGATCTCTGAAATTATTTCTAACAGTTCCTGTTTACAGTTGTTTGTCATTCTTTAAAATGCCGAACACTAAGGGTAGCACTAGAAAGAGTGAGTTACAGACTTATTGGATCCCAAGGAACCTTTCTACCTCTGCAGCTATAGAGTACTACTGAGCAGATGGCCCGGTTGCTAAAGCACTTGCCACAGAAGCATGGTTCTCACTGTAGCTATTACATGTGGTGTTAGCCTCCCATAGTAATAATAACATAAGGAGAACCTGAAGACCTATTGTCTTCAGCAACCAAAAAAGCCTATTCTCCTGTACTCAGACACCACATGTGAGTGTATCAGGGAGCTTGGCACTGGAAGTTCATGCTGACATGGTGGTTGTTAGTGAGTGGTGTCTTCAGTAGATGAAGGGTATCTGCAGGATCTTTAACCAAGAAGAAAGAAGCACGGAGGAGGTACAGTTTGCATAGTTGGTTTTAACTTTGCAAATGTAGAGCACAGGATCCTGCTGAGTCTATGTGGCCTGAAGTCTTCCTAGCTCTCCTTTGCAGTGTAGACTCTGTAGTGATGAAAGCATCACATCATGTTCGCATACCTAGCCAGAAAGTTTTTCCTCTCCTGAGCTGGTGCCCCATCTCCATGCAGGACTTGCCTGTGCACCCAGATCACCATACCGTACRTCCCTTCCAATTCTGCACACAGTCCCAGTCGATGGAAGGTCTGTAGAATCTGGCAGAGTGAGGTCATGTGCAGCTTAGCATTCTCACTTTGTTACCCCGGGCTCACTGTCTTCCTTACCTCCTTTTCTCCCCTCTTTCAAGTGGAAGAAGACACAGAAGAAAGCTCAAGGTCAGGGAGGGAGTCCGTGTCCACGTCCAGCGATCAGCCTTCCTATTCTCTGGAGAGACAAATGAATGGAGACCCAGAGAAAAGGGACAAGACAGAGAGAAAAAAGGACAAAACTGGGAAGGATAAGAAGAAAGACCGAGAGAAGGAGAAGGATAAACTGAAAGCCAAGAAAGGGATGCTGAAAGGCTTGGGGGACATGTTCAGGTAAGTATTCAAATACAAAGTAGGGGCTGTCCTGGGCGGAGTCTCCAGTTCCTCAGCAATGGGATGCATGGAGTACCTTCTCAACATGATGTACAAATATCACGGGGCACAGTAACAGTGGCCCAGCTGCTGTAGCTCGCTCTTTGGTATATACACCCATCTTGGTGGCACATGACTGTAGGAGACTGGGGTTAACAATAAGCACATCTTTGAGGCTTATTCTTGTCTCCTTTCTGCTCCTAGCTACTGCATTTTTACTTCCTTGAGGATTTCAGCATGGTTATTTTTGAGCTATTTTAGCAGCCTTTATTGTGGTATCTTACCAACCACACAACAGTGGTGTGGAACCATGAATCGTATCTTCCTCTCTTCCTCCCACTGCCTGCAAAAGGCCCGTTGAGAAAGAGGCCCTATTAAAGTGATGTTTGTTCTTTTTCTGTGTGGGAACAATGGTTCATTATTTAAATTTAACACAGAGCTCAAGTTAGTTGTAGCATTTAAAGGCTCATTAATAACAAGTCTAATAAAAAAAATGTTACAGATAGAGCTTCAATTAAGCTATGTTGATTAATTTAATACTTATTACTTCAGTCTGTAAAGATTTCATTAGATGTAGTTTCTGGCTGTTTCTTGACAGTTGGTTTTGTCCCTAAATTATACTCCAGGATTACTTAGCATATCATTTCTTACAAATAGCTGCCATACAATAAAAGGGCCAGACTCTTCGGAAGTTTCACCAAAAATCCCTGTCAGTGTTCATCTTAGGTGATTTTTACAAGATTCGGGTATCTAACATTAAATACAGAGGTGATAAATGGCTCACAAAGTAAACCCTAAACACAACAGGAAATGTTTAAAGTTGATAATGCACTATGTATACAGCCTCTTTTTTTTTTTTTTTCAAAATAGAGTTCTCCTGCATTGTGACTCCCTTCCCTTTCATTTGCTTTCAGTTCTAAAATGTGAATGTGAGTTTTTGTTTTCTTAGAATTTCTTGACTTACAGTCCTCAGGATGACCTCAACCTGAAGGCTACAGGGTACATTCTGCAGTTTTCATAGCAGTGTGTCCTGTGGGTGTCCAGTGGGTCAAGGCTGGGTAAATATGACAGTGGAGACTCACAAGGACTTGGGTTCGCCTGTCGGCAGCTCAGCTTTAATATATAGGATATGTGTTTGCCTTCCACCCCCCGCCAGAACCTTGGCACCCTCATGGCTTTTCATGTGAGTCTTTCTTGTTAATATGCTGCTCTTTCTGACTGTGTTTTTCTCCCTGATGATCTTTCTTCATTATATTGCATATTGCATGCCCATACATATTTATAGGATGGAATCGTTGTAACTGCTACTAGATTCCAACTCCTCTGATACCTCAGGAAGCAGGGGGTTCGTTCCACTTTTGCCAAGTGGCAACTCATGCGCTGGCACCCACACAATACACAGTAATGAGGCTGCCACCTATCAGTAACATCTTGAGAATCTGCACTGCTGTCTTTCTCGCTTAGACAAAAAAGAAGATGGAGGATACCGGCCCCAGGCCTGTGGCACACTTCTGCCTACAGCTCTTCCCTGAAGTCTTACTAATAACAGTATATCCATGTTCTTTCATCACCAGAACTCACCTGAAAGGTTCAGGACTCTATCCTTTATGGGAAATAACAGATGATGTTCCAGCTTCAAAAGACTACCTTAATTATAAGTGTTCTTTGTCTGCAGCTTGCAGCTCCAGTGGTAGGACTTCTACTGAGGGTTAGTAGAGGATATATGGGGCCCCGAGGAGTGACTTTTTCTGCTGAGTACTGTGGCAAACACTGCGTGAAATGTCTCATTCTGAACCCATATACTTGCTTGAAGTGAGAGCCAGCTTTGAGACAAAGAAGTTGGCCCAATTGAAAATTCAAAAGGCTACAAAACTATGAAAATCAAATTATACATAATGGCACTAAAGGTTCTTATTTTGTTTTGYACAATCAAGTTCCCATTCTCCCAGTGTTTAAGAACGGCTAGGAATACAATCCCAGGCACTTAAACTCCCATGGTCTCCTGGAATTGGCTGCTTGTGAAGTTAGTGCACAATGCTCATCTTTCGACTGTGCTAAACAGTTGTTAAGTACAAACATTATTTTAAAAAATTATACTTTAAAATCAAAGGCAGCAAATGCTCAAAGTTCATTACTTTCTAGTCATCTTATTTTGTATGATCTCTGCTTCTGAGATGACTAATAGTAGGTATGTCTGCATACAGTGTACCTTGGGATGTTGCACTGCCCTGCCTGGCTTGTGGACAGCCATATCACACATCTCTAAATCTACTATCTTGGGAGCACACACCAAGGAGGCCAAGGAATCTCACAAGACAGGGTTGGGCTCACTCCACATGGTAGAGGACAAATGTGTTTCTGGGTAGGATTGCAGCATCTTTTCTGCCTGGAATGTGGATGAGATCTAAGTCTATACGGATGCTTCAGCCCTCTCCTATTGAAGCCTGCCTGATACTGCTCCTTACAAATGAGTTAAACATACTCTTTAAACATGAAACAGGGTGTGTGTGTGTGTGAGTGTGTGAGACAGAGAGACAGACAGAGACAGAGACAGAGACAGAGAGACAGAGAGTGCTCTTACCTTTCCTTCCCACTGTTCTTAGAATTTGTGGAGCCTCATTAGGATTTTCAAACATTTTATTGATTTTTTTAAAAAGATTGATTTCATGTGTTACGTTTTGCCTGTGTCTATGTATGTGCACCATGAGTGAACTAGTGCCCATGGAGGTGAGAAGAGGGTTCCTGGATCCCTAACTGGAGTTAGGGAAAGTTTTAAGCCTCCATGTGATACTGAGA
>BDUI01000084.1:77253-92216 GCA_002335545.1 Apodemus speciosus
ATAAACATCCTCCCCATTGAGGTTCACTGTGCAGCACCAGTGAGCTTATCAGGCTTACCTCTATCTAGAGCATAAATGAAGGTTTATTCACAGGAGTACCAGTGATTCCCCACTCCTCAGAAGGACTGGTCTTCACTCAGTAGGGATGGTGGCTTTCCTGTAGCTGGATGGATACCCTCTCCTCCAAGTCTTTCCCTTAGATCCTGAGGGCATGTACCATTAGGGCAGAATTGAATGCAGCTGACTGGGAGAGATACTGGATGCTCAGGATTCTCATGACTGTCCCCATCCCCTTTCTATTTGAGTATCTGGGATGATCTTTGGTAATCAGATCTTACTGAATGTCTGAGGATGGTTGCAGTTTAGTTTGGTGACAGTCCTGTGCCACAGAAGTCTAGCTCTGTTGGATGGAACACATTTCCTTCCCCAATCAGATCCAGACTCTGCTAAAATGAAGAGGATAGTGAATGTTGGACCAGCAGTTCACAGACCTATTTTGGCACTTGCTGTGGATRCTACCTCTATAAGCCCTATTTTTAAGGTCAGGTGGCCTCAAGGACTCAAATTTGCATGTGCTATGTTGCTGGGCCACCATCCACTATCACCCACTCCTTGGTGCTACAAAGACYAAAGGCCATGCAGTTTTGGTTTACATAGACCACTATCAGAAGCCATCTAGGAAAAGATAAGGCATGCAAGTGAATTTTCTGGAGATATTTCTTGACCCACCATTCTCCAGAAAAAAATTCTTGAGAAAGTCCACCATTTTGCATGGCCTGCAATGGGTCAGGTCTCTGAGATGCAGGGTCTTTAGAGACTTCATCCCAGGATTACTACTTGCTGTTGATATGCCTTTCCTGTCACTATTACATTAGTCTAATGATTCATGGGCATCAGCCCATTCTATTGAGCAAATTTCCTGCAGATCAACCTGAAGAGGAACTTTCATGAATTAATGCTGTTTAGGTGAAATAATTACATTAAAACATTCCTGATTTGATTCAAATAATTTTAGGAAGAAAATTTAAGGACATGGTTTTCATTGTTTTGCTAGAAAGATATAATAAAGTTAGAATGAAGAATAGAAAGGCTGTATAATAAGGAATACAGTGAGTTTTCATAAATTACACCAAGAAGAAATATAGGCTTGGGACAAATTTGTGATAAATGAAAGCATTTATTCTAGGTCAGGTCCAAGGATGAGGCCATAGGTATACACCTTGATAAAGCRAGGTCCTGTGAAACTGTTGCTTTGAACTTATGGTGAGCTTATAGAATGAAACACTGCTTTGAACTTTCTATGGACCTCTTTCTGCATTTCTCCTTTTGCATAACATTTTATCTCTGAGGTAATTTTATAAAGAACTTTTGTCCAAGAAGGTATAAGAAGGACAGAGAGAAGGAATAAATTGTGGCATCTGGGGCTCAGCCTCATTCATCAAATATATTATGTATCCATCTGTCCATATGTATGTATATACATATGTATATAGGTATGTGTATATGTCTGTAAGTATACATGTACGATTGTGGAGTTGATGAGACAGGTGGTCAGGCCTGACCAGGGTGTGAGTGTGTGTGTGTGTGTGTGTGTGTGTGTGTGTGTCTGTTCGTGTCTGTTCATGTTATCTGTATAAATGATGTCCTTTCTTTCCTTTCTTTTCANAAAAAAAAAAAAAAAAGAAAAAGAAAAAGGGAAAATGTATCCAAAGTAAGCTTCTTCAGCCCCAGCAATTGCTATTATTGCCCCTGTAATCACCAACACCACTCTTCACTGCCTACCTCAGTACCTGGATGCTATGGCTGGCGTGCAGCAGTCACAAATGGTAGATAGCCTTATGTCCACCACTTAAGAGATGCTGTGGTCCTCCAGGAAGAGAGGAGTTCCTGCATAGGGAAGCAGATGTGACTAGTCTATGAGAAACAATGTGCATTTGTAAGAGTGATTATTTCTGTTAGCAGTGTGCTACATCCTTTAAACTGCTTTTAATATTTGCTATACCCTGCCCCCTTTTGAGAGGGGATATCCTGTAGCTTAGTCTAGCCGTTGCTTTGTAGCCAGGGATAACCTCTAACTTATGTTGTTCCTCTCTCCACCTTCCAAGTGCTGAGGTTGCAGATGTAAGCTGCCACACGCAGTTTAAACAGTGTTGGTAATGAACACAGGGTTTCCTGCATGGTAGGCAAGCCCTCTGCCCACTGAACCACCTCCTCTGTATAGCTGCCACTATTGAATAGTGTGTATATCACAGAAGTAACCTGTGATTCTCCTAAGCTCTTAATCACAGTGTTCCAGTCTTTTTTGTGCTAACTCCCGTGTCTCCCTGAAGCAGTACCACATTCTTGTCCTAGCAGGTTGGGTCATGCTGAGTATTGCCATGCTCCAGCATACTAGATTTCATCTTCCAGGATGGGTGACCATCAGTACTCAAGCAGCCTATCTTTCCAGGAAGTGGTCTCCTGTTTCAGTCTTAGAAGCAGTCCAGAAACAGAGAGGCCTTTTTGGGGGATGTGAAGATCGAAGATTTACTGAAGCCATTTGAATCTTACTTTCTTATAGTTTGTAAATGACGGTACAGACTTGGCCCCATTTATCTTACACAGCAAGGGGTTCTCAGACTCTGGGATTGCCCTGTTTGTGGCGTGTGTCACTGTCTGATGTTAGGTTGTTGATGAAGAGAAACCAACTAAAATCTAGGTACTAAAATCTAGTAATTAATGCTGAACAGACCACTAAACTCCCTAGGATGCAAAAAAGACTCCAAAGTGCTAAGATCATTTAGCCGTCCTACTTTTCTAGAGAGAACTTGCMATTGCAACACTGCTATTCAGATGTTTGCCACCCACCTTTGTGTTATGTGAGATGATTTCCAAAGCCATCTCTAGCAGCAGATTCCAGGGATACTGTGTGTTGAGGAATCACAGGCTGTGCATTTTGGTGGTTGCCCAAGGATCATAATTTTGTTAACATAAGTATTTTGCAGTATAGTAAGTTTAAAACTGACATACTTTATTTTTTGAGACCGGGAAGATAGCCTAGCTGAATGAAGCACAAGGGGTCTAAGCCTGACCCCTTTTGTTTGTTTTGTTTTGTTTGTTTCTTGACACAGGGTTTCTCTGTGTAGTCTTGGCTGTCCTGGAATTCATTCTGTAGACTAGGCTGAACTCTCAGAGAACTGCCTGCCTTGGCCTCCTGAGTGCTGGGATTAAAGGTTTATGCCACCACTGCCCAGTTAGGGTATTTTGTTTGTTTTGTTTTGTTTTTTGAAAAGCACCATGGTTACTCACTTTTGAGCTTGTAATCTCAGTACTGCAGAAGCAGGGACTCACAGAGCCAGGACTGACTGGCCAACCAGCTTAGCTTTGTCAAGTTCCAAGGTAGTGAGAGACCCTATCTAAAAACTTTAAAATCAAGATGGATATGAATTGTCTCCTATGTAGACCTTCTGGATATTTTTACTAYAGAAGCAATGTGGGTAGAGCTCTCAGTAAACTCAGACTTACTCACACCCTGTGGTTATCATATACTCATTAAGTCCCAGCTGTCTCCAGCTTCAGACAGGGACATCCAAGTGATGGCTCCATGCAGAGGCAGCTGTAATGGTGTCCCGGCATCTTGAGAACATAGACAGTACACTGGGCACAGTCTCTGGTCACAGAGCACCCCTCTTGCTTATGATTGTTAGYGATGTACCCTGGCATCTGAGAGCACATTCAGGATTAAGGTTTGAGGAGTTAATTCACTGTTCAGATACACAAATTCTCTGTTTAAGCACTTATTGAACTATGAGTTAGACATTCTAAGTATAGGCAGGGCATGTGGTTGGAGAAGGGATATTAAATACTTTTTCTTTTTCTGACCCCTTATAACCCCGACCCTAAAGCCTGCCAGGTGTGGGAGCCTCACTAGCAGCTGGATTCTTAACCAGCTGAATCATGACACCCTGTGCTGTGCATCCTGAGAGATGAAGCCACAGCATGGAACTTGGCTGGAAAAAATCCACTGTTGGCATTTGGTATTGCCCTTCAGTTTCTCTTTATGCTAAATATCTAGTATCCTAGAGCTACAAGGATAGCTTATACAAAAATGCAAAGTGTGGGTGGGATCTTCTATTTCTTGAGAGGATAGTGTGTTGGGGAGACAGTAGGTGTTCTGAGTCTGCTGACCTCTCTGGGTTCTCAGAATAAAGTATAACCTCTCACCCTTGGTACCTTGTTCTCTGAGCAGTCTATCAGCCTTCAAAGCCTCAGCCCTTTCAAGTCTAGTCTGACTATGCAAATCAATCTAAAGATAAAACTGTGATCACCTGCACCACACCTCCTAATTTACTGTGTAGGGAGCATCTTGGAAGAAGTGTGAATCAACAGAAAAAAGTGCTGACTGATGTGGAACTTTACTGATAATGAGATCTTTTGGGAAGTTTCTGTTTTCTAAGTTCCCAAAGATAAACCCAGAAGTCCAAGATTTTTTTTTTTTTTAAACTTCAACAACCCCTATAATGTTTCTTTGTGGCGTTTGTAAGCATGCGAGGTAGAAAAGTGTTGGTTGAGGGAATCTCAGCAGCTGTTAACTGATGGGTCCCTGTGTGTCAGTAGAAAAGGCATTCAGTCTGCCTCAAAATGTGAATTTAGTTGAAAGTATTTCATCTCAACAGCAAATGTTTCCATATTGGGAGCTTTTGAGACTTTCAGTGTTTCCAACCATGGTAACTATTCATTTGAGTATTCCTAGGCAAATTCTGTTCCAATAGAATGAGGTACATTCTTCAGTTTGTGTGTGTGTGTGTGTGTGTGTATGTGTGTGTGTGTATGTGCGTGCACGTTTGTGCATGGATGCATTATGAGCACTAGTCCTTGGGGAGGAGGGAAGAGGATTAGATCCAGCTCTATCCTTTAACCCTTGTGTCCAAAATGCGTGATGTCTTCAACAATAGTTTTGAGATTCAGGAGGCAATCAAGAGGAATATCAACAGGTGTTATGATGAGGGAAATGGAAAAATAAGGGAGGGCAACTTTTGCTGGGAGGAGAGATGTGAGAAGAAATAATTGATACTAAAAATCCATAGGGCAACTATTTTATAATCTTGCTTAAAAGTGCATACAAGCCGGGCGGTGGTGGCACATGCCTTTAATCCCAGCACTTGGGAGGCAGAGGCAGGCGGATTTCTGAGTTCGAGGCCAGCCTGGTCTACAGAGTGAGTTCCAGGACANAAAAAAAAAAAAAAAAAAAAAAAAAAAAAAAAAAAAAGTGCATACAAGACATATGTGTATGTGTTCACGTATAGCTTAGATGGAGTTAATGCCATGTTGGGTAATAATACTACCACAAAGAGCCATAAACTAACAAAAACCCCAGTTCCAGGCATGCAAAGCCTCTCTTTGAATTGTTGGTCAAGGGAGCCCAAGAGACTCCCCAAACAATGTTATATTTCTCTTGGGGGTGGGGGCGGGGCTGCTTCGGGGCAGGAGCTTGGGCTGTACAGTCTGAGGCTGAAGGGTAACCATGGAAACCAGATGCAGGGTGTGATTATTTGCCTCTGACCTGGCAAAGTGTTGGGTTTGACAAAAGAAGCTTAATAGAAACACTCAAATTGACCCTTCTCATCACTCGGCTGCCTCGAACTCAATCAGGGCCTCATTATTATCAGCATGATGGGAGCAAAGGCAGCCGCSATCATAGTTTTTCATAATCACTCCTTGAGCCAAATGTAATTTGCAATTTGTGGCATTGTATTATGAAACAATAATGCATTAAAGTGAACAGACCAAGAATTAGGAGCATGGCAGTGCTGAAGGAACCCAGAGAAGGAGCCAGGAGAGAAAGGCAACCTCAGAATCACACCAAGTGGACGTGACCAGTGTTGTTGCAAAAGGGATCATTTAGCAAAATCAGAATCCTGCTTTGTTTTCCTGTGTTTAAGTATATGGGAAAGTGTGTGTATGTGTACGAACATGCACATTATCATAAAGTTTGGTGTACTTAGAGGAGAAACAAAGTGTAATCTGCATATCATTTGCATTTAGATGGTAGGGGTGATGGGGTTAGCGTGGCTTAATTACTGGTATGGGATGATATAAAAAAAATAAGGTGTAACAAGCCTTATAAACACCTGGTGTGGAGCAGCAATTACTACTTGACCTCTTTTTACAAGGAGTCCTAGAGACCGTGTCTTGCCTTTTGTGAGCTGATGGCTGGGCTCCAGCCTTGTGACCAACTTGAACCTCATCAGATCCTGTGTAAGGTCACCTATGATGTTTGAGTTATTGATGCATTTGCCTCATGTCTGGAAGCTTCACCTTTTGTGCCTCATCTCCATTTATACCTTTATGACTTTACCCCCTCTTTTATGTAGCTAATGTATGTGCATTTGTGAGAGTGTGCATGTATGTGTGTGTGTGTACGCGCATGTGTGTGTTTCCTCAAGATATTTTATTCACAGGTCAGAATTGATCCTGTGCTGACTTCCTAACTCTCTGCCCCTGTTATTTCCAGATTTTCTAGAGTAGCTTTACCATTTCCTTGTTCCACATCCATCTACGGTTTCTGAAATATCAGGGGCATGTACAGAGATGTATCCCAGTACRGAGGCTGTGGCAGGATGGTATGCACTCACAGGAACATTCAGTAGGACTCTGGAAAATAAGAGGCGTATTGCACATCRAAGGCTATGACAGCTTGGTTACATAGAAACTGTTTTTTTTTTCTTTTTCCTTTTCAAGAAAGTCACTTATTTTTCTCTGCATGCCAAGCAGCACACATTTAGTTTATTAGACCAATCAGGCCGGTGCTGATGAGAACTGTACACAATCAAAAATAATGGCTCCAGAGTTTGTGAATTTGCCTGGAAAGAGCACCCCTGCGACACTCCATCACTGGGGAGCCACACCCATCTCACAAAGGCTCTGTCAAGTTGTCTCTCCTGCCTTTTCTCTCAGCCTTGCTCTTCATCGCTGTTGATTGCTGGTGCCTTTCCACCTTCCAACAGGAGCTTTCTGCTTTCCATAATCAGCCCCCTCTTCCCCAATTTCCCCCCTCCATTTCCACAATCCACCGCTGAGCAAATCAGCCGCTTTCATAGTAGTGCGATTTCTCAAAATGTCACAAAACCGCACAATCACGACAAGAAGGACAGATTACAAAAGAGCCCCCTCACCCCCCCTTTCTCTCTTATAAAGCAGACTGAGCTACAGGGAGTATAGGTGGAGACTGTGAACATTGTGTCCCCTATGAATTTGTGCTCCTCAACCCTTGAAGTTGTTCCCTCTAACCCTGGGGCTGAACTCTGACAAGCCTTTGTCAGTATTTACGTATGCCAGACTGAACTCTTAACATTTGGCCCGCCATTGAAAATAGAAATGGTGGCAATATCCTTTGAGTGGCTGCGTGCAATTTTTATAATCCTCTTTAGTGTGTAGGGCCAGTTCTTGACCTGGCCTTCAGACTCTTGGTCTTCATAGACAAGTCTTCTTAGGGACCCCTGTCCCGAGGTCACAATGCTACCAACAGTACAGGATTCTGGCATGTGTAGTGTGTATAATACTAGTGAATTTAAGTGTTTTATGCTTGTTAGTGTGTGCATGTGTGTGTAAACAGATGTCTACCGTGGTTACTTTCTAGTTTATTAGACAAGGTCTCTCACTGGGATTAAGGCTTACCAATATTGCTAGAATGGCTAGCTATCAATCCATGGAACTGGCCCCATCTCTGTGTCCTCAGCACTGAGATTAGAGCTGCAGACCAGGATGTGGGTGTGCTGGGGCTTGAACTCAGGCCATCATGCTTGCACAGGATGCCATTGACCTGCGAAGCTATTTTCCCAACCTTCTCTTGTTCACTTAAACAAGGGACAAATCGGTTGTCTGCTCTGTATGTACCAGCCTGGAGACTGTCTTAGGTTCCTCATGCATYAGGTGCCGGGGCTGGAGTGAGAGGGCATTGGGTGATACTACTCTCCTGCTGTCAATAAATTCTCCTGGGATCCCTGCTCGGGGTCTCTTCTGTGGGAACCATTCAGATAAATACAACATAAGAACTCAGTGAATTCCAGTTAGATATAATTATATAATCAAATGAGCATCATCAGGAGCTAATTGTGTCTCTACTTAGGAAGTACACATAGTGGGCTGTGAACAGAAGCTAGAATTTTATTTTCTCTTGGGAGTGTTTAGGTTCAGAATCACGGAGATATCTTAAACTAGCCATGAGGTCATCTATCTCTAGCCCCAGCCTGCAGTGGGACTTTGAGCAGTTCCCAGAGGCTCCTGAGCCTCAGTTTCTTATTCTGTCAAGTGAGGTCTGGACTGGGAGATGAATCTTTCAATTTCTGGAAACCTATGAAGATCTGTCTGCAGTGAATAAGAAGGCAAAAGACAACCTAAAAAGTATGGCTAGAGTTTTGTTTGGTTTTGTGGTTTTCTTCATATAAAATCTAGAGTGGTTGAGATTTTAAACAAAAATAAGTTTACAGTTGTGTTCAAAACTACAAGGGGCGTGTCAGTCACTTTTCTCGTTACCATGTTAAAACCTCTGGCAAAGGCAGTTTATGGAAGGAAGGCTTTATTGTGGTTCACAGTCTATGGTGGCAGGACTGGGAGGCAGCTTGCCATATCACATTCCCAAGCATTTCACATTAAATCCCCAGCTAAGTAGTAAATTTAAGGAAGCCGATGCATCTAGAACATAGAAACACACATGAATAGCACCAGAATCAACTGGAAATGGTTTGCTAGAGCAACTGAGGGCCTCACCCATTCTAATGCAATAATAATGGAAGCTGTTACTTTGTTTTGACCAGGTAAAGCTGTGGTCTGTATTCCAGGGGACTAGGCTGGGGCTGCATTTTGTTGTCTGCAGTTTTCTTCTGGCTTACTGGGCAGCTAATATAGCTGAAGGGTCTTTGGGGCAATTGACAGCATTGTCACTGTCAGCAATGGCCAAAGACAGAACACATTGCTGGCTTGAAGCCATCGAGGACAAAGGAAGGCTCTAGAAAGAAGAAATGAATTCTCAGACAGAGGAAATAATAAAATGACTCATACTAGGCCAAAGGTCTGGAAATGGTGAGGATACAAGACCAAGACTTTCTAATGAGGCCAGGTCCTGGGCGCTGAAGCCAAATAAGTAATAGACACAGTTAAGACCTCGTCCACCACTGTACAGTGTCATCTGTTCTAACCTACATATTTCCTGAGGTAAATAGTCAGACATATATCATGGAAAAAAGTCCTCCTGAGTCACRGGCCCTAGTAATTAGCAGTGAGAAATACCACACTTCAATGATATTTCACTCAGCTTATTTGAAGAAAATATAATTTTAAAACTCATTCTTCAAAGACTAGGAAATAATTGGTTCTAGAGATCCTGTTTTTAAATATGGCAGCAGGTTTTTTTTTTTTTTTTACAAGTTTCTTTAAATTGTATTATGCTTTAAAATACTGTCTGGGAGTGGGGAAGCCCATTCATCACAACCAATGGGTGTTTTTATTTTATCTAGAACAGAATACTGTGTTATCATTCAGCATGCTCTTTCTAAAGACTTCTAAATTTAGTAGCAGTAGATCTATCACAGTTTAAATGGCAAGCTATTTCAGCAGTATTTATACTGCTATACTAAAAAACTGAGAGAGATCAGTTAATAGCAAGGGGAACTTAGCAGGTGCTAACTGWTAGTGGTGGTTCTTTCTGTATAGAGATGGCAGTTAGTACATCCATTTGGGGTCTTTTAACTTTATAATGCTTAACTCTCAGGCTCTGTCTCTCTCTGTGTGTACAAGTGTGCTTTTATATAGACATATCTGTGTGTTTTACATATATTAGTTTTAAAGTCCCAATACATGTTTTATCCCGTCTGAACCTCTGAAAAGTGGGCAGATTCTAGATTTAATTGATTTTAAAGACTTTTTATTCTCCTTCCCTTCCTCCCCTTTCCAGTTGTATCTACTATCTAGTTTCTAAATAAGACCAAATGTCCCAGACACATTTGCTTTATAGAATTCACTTATCACTACTTTTGCTTATATTAGAATATATAATTTTTAATGAACAGTGGTGACAGTATGTGAGGTTTTCCTGGCATAATATTGTGATGATGATTCCTAGTTTATAAACCCTTTGGCAAACACAGTGTATCTTAATTACKGTCTGAAGTCCATACTGGATACTTCATGTTCAGCCAAGTGTTTAAGATGAGATTTATCCTAATAAGAAAAGACCTGTGCCACTAACCAACCCGTGACTTGAAACCCTTTTATCTGTCAACTGTGCAAATATGCCTTTGCTTTTTTTCTTTCTGATGTGAGTTTGACTGTAAACTGTTCCTGGTTCCTCTTGAAGCCGGCAGCATTACAGAGGGAATCATAGGTCCTTTCTGTCATCACCTGAGAAACTGCCCTGATCTATGTAAAACCAAGACCTTGGCTTTGATACAGAAGAGAATTTCAAAACAAGCTGGCATGAAACAGTGTTGCAATTTATTAACAAGAAGGAAGGTACTCAGGGAAAGAATGTGGCACTACCTAAGAGCTTGCATATAGACGGAGATATATATGACTCAAGAGTCATAGTTCATTAAAAGATACTTTAAACAAGGATTTTAAGCATCGTGGGTCACAGGGACTAAGAGAAAGAGAGTTGTTAGGGAAAGAATAAGACATATCCAAGTATGGGTAGTAGGGGGTTCTCCAGGGACAGTCTCCCTGCAAGTGTCCCAGTGGTCACTGTATACAGGATTGTTGGAGACTCTGGGAATTTTGCTGCTCAGGAGATTTCTTAGTTAGAGGAGATGTCCTCCTCTAACTCTGCTTCTTTTATAACTGAGATTGTAGGATGGCCCCAGAGGTGACAGAGCTGCAGCTGCAACTGCAACTTGTTAAAGGTTGTGAGGGGGAGTAKGATAGGCCCTGTCACTGTAACGGGCTTTTGGATGAGAATCCTGAAAAATGTAGCTGTAAAGGGATTCCAGAAATGTTATTTATGCTCAATTCTYAATTCTCCACTGGCTAGAGGCTTCAGCCACGCTGGGATGAGGGATTTTCCTCCCCATGTCTGTGATTTTTCCTCTTGTCCTGCATCACCGCTTCAGATAGAAGGACTCAGTCACACACACTCTTCTTTTATTAATGAGCATTTCTTGTGCAACTATGTCCCTTCTCTGGGACAGCTGGCGACCTGACAATCCTCATGCATGAATCTGATTGGAGACCATAGAAGGCAAACACCGCAGGGCATGTGGGCTTATTATAGAGGAAAATAGCAGCAGGAAAAGGAGTCCATATGAACCTGGACCGTCTGTGATGTGTTGGGTGCCAGCGTAGACTAGTGTGGCGTTTTCTTAAAGAGCCCTGAGGTTGGCACCCTTCCTCAGCAGTGCACAGACCAAGGCCAGATCGCATGCACACTCCTCGCATTTGGTTTTGATCAGGTGTGGATTTCTAAGTGTAAGGCATCTTCCTGTCCTGCCACTGCTCACTGGACTGAGGAGAATGTTTGGTGAATATTCCCCAAAAGCTTTCAGTTTAATCAGCTCCAGTCTAGGAGCTTTAAACCTTGCAAACGTTTGTCAGTTTTTAAACATGATGAATGTCTCCAATAAGCCCACTTGGTGGAAATAAAGAAGAGTCATTGCTCACAGTGAGGTTGTTAACTAGATGATTTTGAATTTTCAGTCTTTAGTCCCAGTTTTTCTTTCTTTTTTTCTTTTCTTTCCTGGTAACTGAAGTGTTCAGCTTAGCATTYTCCACTTTTATTATTTGCTTGTTTCATGGGATCAACTGCAATCCTGTCTTCTCTTGCTTTGAGACAGAATCTCTTATTGCTGTGGCTGACCTTGAGCTCTTTCTGTAGATAAGGATGATCTTGAACTTCTGATCCTCTTGTCTGTCAGGGTGGAGGGTACTGGGGATAAATCCCAAGGTTTCAAGCATGCTGGGTTAAGCACTGTACCAATTTGGTCACCCCTCAGCCCCTCAGAAGAACAAACTGGTTCACCTTGCTCATTTTATTTTATTTTTTTTTTCAAACAACAATGTAGAATACTGGAAGGAGGGGGAAGTGGCCTTTCAAAAGGTTTTGCCTGGAATATTCTAATTAAAGTTTAATAAGGTTCTCTAATTAAAGCTGAGTTACTCAGGAGACATCTGGGTGGATATGTGAGGAAGCTAGTCTCTCTCCCTTCCCTTTCCCTCCTCCTCCTCTCTCCCTTCCCTCCCCTCCTCTCTCCCTTTCCTCCTCTCCCTTCTCCTCCCCTGTTCTCTCTCTCCCCTCCCCAACTACCCTAACCTTTCCCTCCCCTCCCCCTCTGTGTTCGAGGAGAACAACTCACTGTGTATATATTGACAAGGTAAAATTTTTCATTACCAACAGGTTTGGCAAACATCGGAAAGATGACAAGATGGAAAAAATGGGTCGAATAAAAATCCAGGATTCTTTCACCTCAGAAGAGGACAGGGTGCGGATGAAGGAGGAACAGGAGAGGTAGGTCTCAAAGGAAGCAGCCCTGCTCCCTGCAGAGGTGCCACCCTCACCCATGGCTGCTTGTCTACTGCTTTTATCTTAAATGGAAATAGTTTGCACTCAGCTGTAATATTGGCATGATGACTGTGGAACGAATGTAATACTAAGATGTTTAAAAAGAAAGAGCAGAGATTTTTTTTTTTTTTGTTCATTTGTACTTAAGTGAATTTTAATGGTTTCAGTTAAGACTTCTTACATACTGGTGTGGGAGGAGAGTACATTAATACTGAAATTATCCATTCATTCATTCATTCATTCATTCATTGAGTTTGTGTGTGCACTCATGCACATGTATGCATGTGAGTATATGTGTGCACATATGTCTGTCTGTCTGTGTGTGTGTGTGCACGCGCGCGCGCACATACATGCACAGTAAGTACATTTATATCTGTTCATCGGGATGTGCATCCATGTGGAAACCTGGTGTCTTCCTCTGTTGCTCTTCATTGTTCTGTATGATTTGTTTTTGTCTTTTTGAGAAAGGGTCTCTCACTGTACCTAGAGCTGACCAGCAAGCCCCAGGGAACTCCTGTCTCCACACCTCCACTATTGTGACTGCAGGCATACACTTCTATTCACTTCCTAAACTGAGTGTCTAAGCCAGATGCTCAATGCTTATAGATAATTTGCTTTGCAAAATTTAAAATTAGAGTGGGTTTCTGTGGTTCTGATTTCTGCCTCTCCTGGTGGGTTGCCCAARTGCTTCCAGTACACCATCTCTGAGAAGGCAGGGCAAAGTCCAGAATGGGTGGGGTCTGCAATATGCCCCTTCCCTCTGGGGCATCAGATGTCCCTGAAAGCCAGACTGAGGAGGGTGAAACAGAATGTGAGAAAAATAGAGTCCTCGGGGCTCTAGTCTGGCTGGGCATTCTGGGAGCGTTACAGCTCTTAGAAAAGAAAGAGGTTCAGGTGGCCATTACAAGGCAGGTGGCTGGAATCCTGATTGAGGCAGCAGCATTGGAGGAAGCCAGGGCTCCGATGTGAGCCTGGCAGGGTAGGTGGGTCCAAGGTCCAACAATGATTGCTTCAGGGAGAGAGCCTTCCTCCAAACACTCAGATGACCCTTGGTGAAATAACTTGTGTACTTTATCCCATGTGGACAGGGGAGAATCTTTGGGGAGTAGGGTGGGATTTGGAGGAGGGCATTAATTACATTTTGTTTACTGAAGTTAAGATGCTGATAATACTCTATTTGTATGGGGAAGAGTTCCAGTTGCTGTGCTATATGCACGGTCACCTAGCTGGGGGTCCTGGTTGCATGTCCCAAAGGAGGCGTGGAGACAGGGAGGGAGTTAGCTGTCCTCCTACCATCTCAAACTCTGAGATTTTCAGGGTTTSAACATGCTCCACCTTACCAATCCCATGCCCATTCCTCTGGTTACACAGTCTACACGCCCAACGGGTTTCATTTTATCCATACCTTGTATAGCACCTTTGAGCACAGGTGTGTATTTACAGTTCTAGAGATCTTGTACTAAGGAATGAGTAAGAAAAGTAAAAAGAGTATCCCTCTGCAGTCTGAAGATGATTCTGGTTTTATTTGTGCAATTCTGGGAATGGACCTGGAAGTCTCACATATGTCACAAAAGCTACCTCCCTCTAAGCTGTGCCCCAGCCTAATGGCTTCCCTTATACAAATTAACTTTGGATGGTTTTCATTCGCCTTTATCTGGAAAATTTTGCATTTTAAGCAGTTATTCTATTCTCTGGCTTTCTAGGCTGTAAAATGTAGACACGGTAGGTGATGGGGATAATAAAACTGAGTTTGAATATATGATAGAAGTTTGCATTTCTAACAATATCTATTTTTATTTACCTTTTACCTATTTACTTATTTATCTCAGTTAATTCTACAAGTGGAGCCCAGCGGCTCACACATGTAGATATTCTACCACGGAACTATACCCTCAGCCCCAGATTTTCCTTTGAACTCTTTATACTGTGTTGGGACTTTTTCCAATTTTCACACATCTGTCTTAGCAGGGTTTCTGTTTTTGTTTTGTTTTTATATTAGTTGTGTTAATTGTACAGATAGGAGGCATCCTTGGATTGTTATAATGTGTGTACCTGTGATGTGCTCTGGTCATCCCAACCATCTCTGGAAACTCCTTCCTCTGTCCATTTCCTCTTCTCTAATGGTCTCCATCACTTGCACACTAAGAGATTTTCCTAAACACAGAACATAGCAGGTTAGAGAGTAGACTTARCCACTTAGAGAGGGATAGAAAAAATGTTCTGCTTCTGTGCATGAAAACTGGCCAACACTGCAAATTCTTTATATTCTAGACATGGTTGCTTCCCATTTAGGTTGCTTCTGTACTTCCCTGCAGAACTTATCAATGTTTCTGAAGATACTTTCATAACACATAATTGAATGCATCAGCTAAACAACGAGCTTCACATCACAGCTTCATTTATATTAATCGTTTGCCCAAACCACAGTTCTTTTTTT
>BDUI01000084.1:176210-191122 GCA_002335545.1 Apodemus speciosus
TCTATCTATCTATCTATCTATCTATCAATCTATCAATCATATGTAACATATAAACCTTTAAAAATAAATAAACTTAGGATTCAGGCTCCTGAGTACTGGGATCACAGGCATGTGCCACTAGGCCTGAATTCCTCTGCATATTGAGATCTTGTCTCAGAAAACAAAATGGGAATGAGAAATGTGGACACCAACCCAGTCTCAAAACCATCCACCTACAGTCTGTCTTGCTTGCAAGATGTGCTGGGGCAGAAGTGGCACAGAGCTTGTAGGAGTGGCCAATCAGTGTTTGGTTTATCTACACAATCTGGATGGCCAGGAACTGGAGACTAGATAACCCAGAGACCTGGAAAAATGAAATAATTACTAATGGTGTTCTACTGTGCATGTAGATAGGTAGGTGTCTTGTCCACTAGCCCTCAGAGAGGCTTCCTCTGGCAGAAGATTGGCAGGGGGTCCGGGTGCAGAGCCCCACAGCCAGACATTATGTGGAAAGAGTAAACTGGAGGTCTCCTCAGGTCCTTCCTTCAGAGATTTGGAGATAGGGAACCAGGGAGGAAGTACTGTAGGACTCAGATGGGACTCAGATGGGAGCGGGAAGAAGAAACAAATCAACTAGTCTGGGCTCACGTGGGCTCACAGAGGCCGGAAACTGCATGCACAGGGCTCGCAGGGGTCTGCACCAGGCCCTCTGTGCATACATTATGGCTGTTAGCTTGCTGTTGTCCTGGGACTCCTAAGAGTGCGAACAGGTGTGTCTCTCACTTTTTCCCCTGTTTCTACCTATAAACAATGATGACACTGAGAAGTTTATTTTTACATATTAGATGTAAGTATTCACATAGTGTGTAATGTGTATTATTTATCATGTATGTAAACGTTTGTCACGACAAAGATGAGTGAAATTCTAGAACAGTTGTGCTTTGTGATTGCCAGAGAGGGACAGAGAAGCAATGGAAGTGGGTGAGTGTTTGAGAGCTGGAGCTGGGGTCCCCACACATGGGGGGGCGGTGTAAAGGCAGACATTGTCCGGCTCTGCTGTCCTCAGGTGTAGTAACTGCAGACTCATGCAGATCTGAGAGTTCAAAGATGCCGTATGGAACTTAAGAAGGTAAGAGACTCACGGTTCTCTGGCCGGTAGATCAGGTCGAAGTACTTCATGTAAAGGGTTACCAATGCGGCGAACACAGACAGAGTAGGAAGCAGGACCACAAGGGCCCCGGACCCCAAGTACTGGATGCTTGAGATTCCCAGAAAGACAACAGCTGCATTCAGGTTCATGGACCAGGAAGCCCTGCGGCACAGAGAGAGTGACAAGAAAAATCCCAGTGGTCATTGTACATAACATCTTGAGTTGCGGCAACTGATTTCACTTACGGACTAAGAACGGTAACCAGGTATCACTTGTCTCCCACAACTAGCTTTTCCTCATTGTTTCACAAACCTAGGAGCACCGCCTTCCTGTTATGTTTCTTGTCCTTGTTTCTGCTTAGGATAGATGCAGGGAGAGAGTGGATCCCGTGAGCCTGGAAAATGCCTATCATTTAAGAACAGAAAAAACAGAAACTTCGGGATTACCCTGTTTAAATCCGGGTTAGGCATTTAGTCAAAGAAAAGAGCAGTTTGAATGAAACCTCCTTTCCTAATGACTAGCATCAAGAAAAGCTACCTACCCTGGAGTTTGCAAATTATTTCTGGGAAACTACTCTCAGCTCCCAACATTTCTGGGGATCTGCATTTGGCATCTTATCCTAAGGGCTTAGAATTCAACGTTATAATCCTAACCATGTCAAGTTAAAAATCTGTTGTTAAGGTATGAATGATATGATGCAATATGATATAATATGGTACAATTTACTCATTTAGTTACAGATATTCCCCTCATTTATGAAGTTTTATTGTGTGAGCATTTATATTTCAGTTGTGCGAATTCTAATGGAATTACGCTTTCATGGTCTTGCTTTGGTCGTGAAAGCTTCCCTTTATCAACCTGCTACCAGCTGCCTCTCCTACCCTCCCTGCTCACTCCCCTTCACATGTTTCTATACCCATCATTCTCCCTCACAAACCCTTTTACTCTCCATCGATATCCGGCAACAACAACCCGTCTAGCCTTCCACCTGCCACTCCTCTGCCTACCCAAATCTGTCCCCAGAACCCCTATCCACAAACAGCTCTACCATCCATCCAACATCCAGCCTCCTCTCCATACCCTGTCCTCCCACCTGAACCCCTTCCTACTCTCTACCAAGCTCAACCATGCTTCCTTCCTCTATCCCGTTCCCGTCCTCCCCCTCTGTTCACCTGTCATCCATGTACGCTTGCACATCCCTCAATACTCATCCGCATGTAATCATTCACGCCTTCCTTCCACACACTCGCTCCACTGTCCATCCATCATCCACATAATGCAATATCCGTTTACCCAGTCCAACCATGCCCCCTCACACCCACACCCACCCACCGCCCATCTGCATCCATCTTTTGAATACAGTATTTATCCTCGGTCCTTCTCCACCAATTCTCCATGCCGTCCGTCCATCCCTATTCACTTCAACAGCCCCAATCCCTACCTCATCCAGCCTGATCTGCTCACACTCACTCCCTATACACTTCCATTCATCTCCCCCTATCCGCTGAGATCCATACATCCATACCCACCACACTCACACACTACCCACCAGCAACCACTCCCCATCGACCTCCCATAGGCTTCCGTGTCTACCCTCTCCATGTCTACCATTTACGTCTACGCCCTAGATCCACGTTCTGTCCAGTCCCATTCCTTCCCATGCTCGCCCTTATGCTTCTCCATCCACCTTGCCCAACTTCTATCTGACATGATTGTTTCTCACCTGGTCCTCACTATTTCATCCATAGCCACAGCACACTCCTAAACATCCTCCTTCTACCACTGTTCTAATCCACCTTCCCACTGGTTCCTCCATCCACCTCCATCTTACCTTACCCCATCCAACTCCCATCTCCTCTCCCCCTCCCTCATTCACCCCTCCCTCATCCTGTCCCATCAGGACATTCTTTCTTACTACCAAGTAGCGTCTGTTGTCTGTTATAGAAACATTTATATATTCATCCACTTCTCTGTTGATCAACATTTTTTTCTAGCTCATAGCTATTACAAAAACTGATGCTCAAGTGTTTGTACAGATATGAGCATTCAATTTCTGTAGGTAAAAGTCTAGGAGTAGAATAGCTGAGGTTTATAATACACATATATTTAATAGCAGAAGAAACTTACAAATGGTTTTTGAGACCCTGAGACATTTTACAATATGATCATATTTGTGAATGCTCTAATCCATTTACACAGTAATCAACATTGAGGATGGTAGATTTGTATCAGTGTCTCATTGTGGTTAATGATTCCCACCTTCCTCTAATGAGTTCTGGCTTTCTATATATTCCTTGAAAAAGTTTTTGTGCAAATATGTCTCCTGCCTAAAAAGAAAGTTGGTGCTGGGAAGATGATTCAGTGGGTAATGTGAATGTTCTGCCAACATGGGGACCTAGTTCAGGTTCCAGCTCCCTCTGTCATTCTCCACATGACGTTTGAAGCAAGGTCTCTTACTAAACATGGCATTTGTGAATTGGCTACATCAGCTGGCCAGTCAAGCCAACGGTCCTGAGTATGTGCACCTGCACACACATTACACACACCACACGCCACATCTCACACAGCACAGCTCACACAGCACACACAAAATTTTCAAAGGTTGCTTTCCCCCCTTAATATTGAATTTAAAATCTTTACGTGTCTGAAAGTGAGTTCTTTATCAGTTAGGTAGTTTTAGAATTCTTTCCTTTCAGCCTGGGATTTGTCTTTAAATTGTCCTACCACGGTCTGGATGACATCCACTTGCTAGGTTTATTGTCTTTTACGGGTCAAGCTTCTAATGTGGTTTCTACAAATTCTTTGCCAAACACGAGTTCACAGAGTTTTCTCCCACTTTTTCTTCAGGAAAGAAACCTGACACTTGGAGAACTGAGATGAACCATCTGGCTTGATGTAGCTGTGCTGCAGGCCCAGGAGGCAGTGCCATTTGTCACTGTGCAGCCTACAAGCAGGAACTGGGCTCAGTGATCTTTTGGTGCCTCTTTCCCGGACTCTGCAGTTACCAGTTTTATGACACTATTATTTCCTTATTCATCCGGGCTTTGACATTTGATCTGCGTGCGTTTCACCTATCATTAATTATAAATATTGTCCTTCTTCTTTGAAATGGTGGTCAGAAGACATGAATTGGAGCTAAACTTTGGTAATCATTCACACCCCATGCCCTAGAATTGAGTGTATTTTTAAAAATAAAGATCACATCTTTTAGACAAAGATTATTTT
Source organism: Apodemus speciosus (assembly GCA_002335545.1). NCBI lineage: Eukaryota > Metazoa > Chordata > Mammalia > Rodentia > Muridae > Apodemus > Apodemus speciosus. The sequence continues at coordinate 180,565 of BDUI01000084.1, forward strand.
GAAGAGTTTAAGTAAAGATATAGGTATAGGTGCTAAGCAAGTGTCTCTGTTCCATTTTCCTCCAATTCTTACTTAGGAAACAAGAGCTGTGGCACGGGTCTGACCGGTCTGGAAGAAAAGGATACAATGTCTGGATATGATGAGGATCCTGCAGAGCTTAGTTGGCCATGGGAAATTATTGGGGTTTTATTATCAGATTGCTGGGGGCTGGTACTTGGGGGGCAGTGAACATGGAATTGATCATGTCTGACTTTAAATGAAAAGGAAGGAAATGACCATATTGTTAGCTCCGAGATTGCAGAAAAGGCATGGCAAGGAGTCACAGCCATTGTGATGGTCTAGACCACAGGTAAGAGAGAGCTGGCCAGGGGCACCACAGGGAAGGGGTTGGGTGTCAGGTGTGAGATGTACGAGTGGGAAGGGGGTATGCCTCGGGCTGGTACTGTCTCTGAGACACCCACCCATTTCTGTGTCTGTGACTTTTTTTTTTTTATCTCCCTTGGCTCGTCCTGTCTTGCTTTTTAAGTTCACCTCGGGTCTCTTCAGTGCTCTGACATATTCTACTTATTCTGGCCCCTGTCCTTCCAAAGAAAACAGCCCTTTCCCCTGTGAGAGCTCAGCTTCTCACATGTAGATTGTCATGCCTCTCACGGACACCAGTTTATTCTGCATCTTTAGTTCTCTATCCACCCACAATGAGAGAACAATACATAAGACATTGACATATAAGAAAAATGTAGGCCATTAGACTCCTAATAATTGGCACAGTGGGGGAAGGGCTGGCAGAATGTGAAATCAAACCATGATAACCAAATTCGGTTAATGTAACCCGTGAACAAGAACTTGTTTGTCATAACACAGGTGAGGCGCCAAGTTAGAATTTTCTCTAGACTCAGCCTGGGGTTAACCTTCCATGTGGTGGCAAGTTGTCCTCCTGAACTGTGGCTGTAGCAACAGAGAGGTGGGAGCCGAAAGCAGGGTTTAGTTATGTTCACTTCATAGAGTACCTTCCCCTCTCAAAGATAAGCAGGCACTATTGAGAAAATTCAAGAAGACCTTCAGCGGCTCCTCGGTGTACCAGGAGCTGATAAACACCCGACTGCTCCAAAAAGGGTCAAGAAAAATGAAGAAGTCTACTCCACGATTTAAATCTTGGGAGAGCTCGCTCGAAAACCCAAAGAAGGGCAGTGCTGAATTATCTGTGTGCGGAAGGGGATTTCCTTTAAAGCATTAAATGTAGTTTAGCAAATGCCACCCCACCTATTTGATTGTGTAATTTTTCTGAAAGAATTACTTAGCCCAGACACACTCTACATTTGTCTTTGCCGTTCCATGGACAGGACAAGCCACAGATAATTAAGGGTGAAATTATGTATGTATCACCGGTAAAAAAATAAAGAAAAGCAAAACCTACAGTCTTAAAGCTTACCATTAAGTCTCATTTCATCTCAGAGTTCATCAGTAAACTGAATGTATGAAACACCTCTCACACTGAAAGTCAGAGAGCAAAGCACCAAAGCAAAACAAATACCGTGATTAAGGGAAATTGAAAGCCGTCGCAGGAACACAATTCTTTAGTCCACGTTTTAGTATGGGAATGGAACTGCAAATAACTGGAACTGTGCAGGTGATTTTAAAAACTCGGGACCCTATGGCTCCAGATGCATATGCAGCAGAGGATGGCCTTGTTGGACAACAAAGGGAGGAGAACCCTTGGTCCTGAGAAGGCTTGATGCCCCAGTATAGGGGAATGCCAGGACAGGGAATGGAGTGGGTGGTTTAGTGAGTAGAGCGAGGGGGAGATGGGATAGGGGGTTTTCAGAGGGGAGCCATGAAAGGGGATAATATTTGAAATGTAAATAAAGAAAATATCTAATAAAAAAAAATACTCATGAAAAGAGGGTTAAGAAATTTTGAAATAAATAGGAATTCTCAATACAAAACAAAACAAAACAAAAACAAAAACAAAAAACTAAAAAACAAAAACAAACTTGTTATGATCCCCAGATTTCTCATCACAAATCTCAGCCATCACTTTGATTTTGTTTTAAACATTTTCTTAATTTATTTCACCACATCTTGAAAGTCACGCCGCTGCTTTGCTATTTCTTAGATGGACAGATTTATCTTAAGTGATTTGTATCAGAAATAACTGGAAGAAGTCTTGACGGACCTAAGAAGCTATGTAAGTGAGGAGGCAATTTCTGGACGTTTCCCGTCTTCCTAATGTGAGAGGACGACTTGGGGACCCCAGAGAGAATATTGTATTCTTCCCTGAAAGACGTAATGATGACTTTGTAGATTTGTGGCTAGGCCATGCAGCAGAAGGGCCCCCGAAACACACGGACACTGATTTCATGGTGGGTGGTACTGTCCTAGCATAATCCCGAGTCTCCCAGAACGCTTGAAAGAATATTCTGGCAGATGTGTATTTGCAGAAGCAAGGAACAAACAGAAACCGTAGTTCTTTCGTGCTGCCTGGAATTGTTTTCCTCGGCAGAGATGCTGACAGATGACTGCTGATCTTGAGGAGTCAGCACCGAGGGTCCGGTAGAAGTTGTAGGTGTAACTGATCAACAGCTGCTTCCTCCTCCTTCCCCGGCTCTGCTGCTGCTCTCCATGTTACTGCCCTCCATTTCTCCTCTTTGCTCCTTCTTTTCCCAATACCCAGCCCTTCTGTCAGGAATCGCTCATGTGGGATGTTTGGGGTCCGGATTGAGAATTACTGTATTTAAGGGGCAGTAGGAGATTGCAGCAAGGTTTCAAGTGTAGCTCAGAACACATCACCCTTGGTACATAGCCAAGGCAGTCCTTGAACTCCGGATCTTTCTACCACTTCCTTCTCAGAACACACACACACATACACAAACACACACACACACACATCACACACACACATCACACATACACACATCACACACACACATCACACACACACATCACACACACATCTCACACACACACACCCCACACACACCACACACATCACACACACATACACACACCACACACACACACATACACACGATTAATTTGTAATAATTCAGTTGTAAATAACCATTTTATCCACCACAAAATGTACATAGTTTCCCCCCCTCCCAAACAATACAGATAGAACCTGCTTTTTTGCTTATTTATTTATTGGCTTCTTTGAGACAAGATCTCTATACGCCTAGGCTGGCCTCTAAATTATCATGTAGTTGAGAAGAGCCTTCGACCCCTGGACAAGCACCCACCAGTGCTTTTCAGCTGTATTCAGTTGGCTTGAAAATGCAGAAAACAATTTCCCTTCCCTGTGTCCTATATCAAACTGATATAAACAAGAGCCCTGGCGTCCAGGAACTGGGATATTTCCCAAGAATACTTTGATAGCTTTAATGTGCATCTAAAGCGGAAACTTGTTACCTTCAGGGTTCGGCTTCTGGAAAAAACTGGTAGACCAAACACTTCTTAAAATAGTCTATGTTTGAGTCCACGTTCAACTCAGAGCATTTCTGTCTGGGATGGACATCACGTTGGGTCAGTTTAGGTGCACATTTCTGAAACTTGGGGGATGGAATAAATTCATCTTCTGTCCTTTTCAAGAACCCAATGATTTACTTGGGATTTGATTCTGTCTAACTCGCTGTAGGAACCCTTAAGCATCACACCATGAAATCGAGATAGAATGTAAATTATCAAGTAAAGTAAGTAGAAAAAAAAATGGGAAGAGCGATTTGAAGCTGGCGTTGGCAGGCTTTAAAATTATGGCCATGAACAGATTTAATTTTCCACCATCCGTTGGCTTCCAGAAAAAACCCTGCTCAGGTGCACTCACTTACATTATCTCCAGAGTGCTGGCTCGGAACTCCGTGCCTCAGAACCCAGAAATCCCTGAAATAGATGGGTTCTGATCTGGGTATGTACATACACCAGGACGCTGGCAGATCTCGGCTTCAGAGAGCTTTAGCTTTACGCTTCCCGTGAGGTACGGCGAAGCGGAAGACTCTGTTCCAGATGGCACTTTTGGCTAGGAGTGGGTTTCTCCACGACATTTGGCAACCTTACTTGGAATCAATGTTTTCAATTGCTAAGACTTCCAGTCTATATTGCTTACCAGGATCGCTGGGACGCTTTGGGTGGTACAGAGCACCGGCACAACTCACTGAAGGTCTCACAGCGATGAACATCTGACATCTGTGCTAACTGGAGACTTCAGTTCTTAGAGACTTAAGTGGCGCGTTGTCTTTTGAAAGGTTCTGTTGAAATCGACTTTTTTTTTTTCATGTTTGCAACATTTAGGGTTTTATTTTTCTTTTGTGGCACTGGTAATTGAACCCGGGGCCTCATGAGCACTGGGCAACCATTCTACCCTTGAACTATAACCTCAGACCATTAGGGGATTTTTGGATTTTGAGAAAACCATAGAATTAACGGACAGTCCATTTTAACGACGGCTGCCTATCAAATGGGTTTTCTTTCCTAGCAAAAAGGATAAGGATTTGTTTTTAGCTGTAATATGTTAGATGTTCAATAATAATAACAACAGCTATTAAGATTAAAATGCCAATCGTATGTTAGGATACTCAGTGTATGAGCAAGGACGCATCCCTCTGGGGTATTCCCACACTGTGACTGGGAAACCCAGGTCTCTGCAAGCTACCAACCTTGATGGAAACCATAGACCTCCCAAGTGAAAGTCCATAATTCTGCCAGCGAGTTGCCCGCCGGCCAGTAGAGTATCTGTCCATCTTGCTACCAAACCACTCAGAATGTTCTAGAACTGATTTTTTTCATTCGTGTCATTTTTCTCTACAAACTTTATAATGTAGATGATGATAAAATGTGTGCTGTAGTTTGGTATTTAAAGCAAGAACTCAAGCAAACCCCAAACAATTGAAGTCCTGCTTTAAGTAAGCCCAGCAGGCTGTGTTTAATCACATCTAAGAGTAAAAGTGTGCTTCATCTACTTTTGTAGACTCTCATGTCTTCAGGCTCCAGAGACACCACTTGATTATTCTCATCAGAGATTTTAATGAAATTAGACAATAATAAAAAGTACTTGCTAAATGTGTTGTTCCTGAACCCGGCCTGGCTCCTCCCAGCCCCCCAAATTCATTGTTTCCTGGTCCCCATCCTCTTACCCAAACCCCTAAAGTACAAATCCAGTGGGAGTCCTCTCAGTTTCCCAAAGAAAGTAGTTCATTTATATAATGTCCCCTTTGTAATCAACACCGAGAAATGTCACTTTGATTAAACACAACCCTGAATGACTAAAACCACAGTACAATAAAGTCTCTGGAGCTATCTTTCAGAACAACTGATCGCTCTCCAGTCTTAATCCTCCGGAGCCTTATTTAATCAAAATGATGTTGCTAATTAAGGATTAAAACTTCTGAATAGAATGAAAAAGGATTTCTTTCTCCTTCGGGCGGGTCAAGGAGGCAAAATTTCCTACGAGGGAGTGAGCGTCCTATCTCCCTTTGATAAACTGCATCCTTCCCTGACATTAGGACCTAATCCAAAAGAAGCCTCAGTGTTTTGTAATATTAGTATGAGAGAGAGAGAAAGAGAGAGAGAGAGACAGAGACAGAGACAGAGACAGAGAGAGATAAAGGGAGAGAGAAAGGGAGAGAGAGAAAGGGAGAGAGAGAGGAGGAGGAAGAGGAAGAGGAGGAGGAAGAGGAGGAGGAAGAGGAGGAGGAAGAGGAGGAATTCACTTGTGTAGTTGCATACATAGATAACATTGACTCTAAACATTTTTCCTTAGTGCAGTTTCTACAAATGTACAAGTGTTTGCCTCCATGTCTGTATGACCCTTGTGCCTGCATGGTCCCTCCCTAGTCCAGAAGAGGATGTCAGATGCCCTGAAGTAGAGTTATTAGTAGTTTTTAGCCATGCGTGGGTGTTAGTAGCAACTGGACTTGAGTCCTTCAGAAGAGCCACAAGTACTTTTAACCACTGGGCCATCTCCCCAGCCCCTCATTTAATGTTTTTTAAGATTATTATTTTTCAACATTTTTGTCTGGGTGCTGCTGTCTGCCATAATTTAATATGAAGTAACAGTGGTGGAGAGATAGCTATTCTTGACAATGTTGGGAACCTGATTTACACACACACACACACACACACACACACACACACACACACACACACAGAACAAACCAAACCAACCATAACCAAAATAAAGCAACAACAAAAAACCCAAACAGACAAACCCAGAATAAACACAATGCTTCCATGTTTGCTTTCAGTTGTTGTGGAAAAAAAAAATGTGTGCCTAATGTGTCCTTCAAAAGAGGGCAGTGTGATTTCATAGCTCCCAGGATTTTAGCAAGTCCTCGGTGGCTGACCCATTGTGTCAGAGCCTCTGGTGAGGCCCTGGCAGGAACCAAATGCTCAAACAGAGCTCCTCACCCTGTGGAAACCAAGAAGCAAGTAGAATAAGAGGAGAGAGCCAGGATTCTAGTATCTCCTTCAAAACCATCACTTGTGTTTTATGAGGCTCTGCTGTGTAAAGGGCCTCCATGGAACAATAGGTTGAGGACCAAACCATCAGTACATGGACCTTTGGGGAGACGTTTTGGAACTCAATGGCGCTTTCCCAAACACTAACTAATCCATCTTCTAGGTGAAAGGTGTGAAGTGGCTGTCATGTGGACTTTAATGGTGGCTCCTAGATGTTTGACACCCACTAATGAGCAGTGGAGACCCAAAAGAAATTCCACACTAAGCTATGAACAGTGAGTCTTCATTAACTTCACATGTCAATAGTTTTTTTGAATTTCTATTTCATAATAGTGTTGTTCTCAAACCCGGCCTGGCTCCTCCCAGCCCCCCCAAATTCATTGTTCCCCTGTCCCCATCCTCTTATCCAAACCCATAAAGCACTGGGAGTCCTCTCAGTTTCCCAAAGAAAGTAGTTCATTCATATAATGTCCCCATTGTAATTAACCATCAGAGAAAGATAGTTTGCTTGTCATAAATCTTAAACTCTTCAGATGGATGAGAAATAAGGATCCTGGCAGATATCTAACATGCCTGAAACACTCTTTTCTCCATTGCCATCTCCTCTTTACACTGGCCTGTGAACTCGCCAGCCTTGCCTGTCTGGTCTGTGGCAATGTCAGCATAACTAGTTTAGCTACCATTCTTTGAGCTCCGGCAACTCTAGCACCAAGTTCTCTGTCTGCAGCAGTCATACCTGAGAAAGTGCTGGTGCTGCCTTCAGATAGGAATAAACTAGAGAGGAAACGACCTGGTCGATAATAACCTCTTACTTGGAGAATAAATTAATTAGCTTTTCTTGGGAGGTTGCCGAACCTGGTTTATATCTGATCATGATTGTTTTTGGACTTACTTAAGTGTGTGTGTGTGTGTGTGTGTGTGTGTGTGTGTGTGTGTGTGTGTGTGTGTGAATACCTGTATGCACACAGATGCCGCAAGCTGCTGCCCCTCATATGTGGCTGCAGAGGACAGAAGAGGTCACTGGATGTGGAGTTGTAGGCAGCTGTGAATCACTTGACCTGGGTGCTGAGAACCAAATTGCAGTCCTCTGGAAGAGCACCAAACTCCTGGGCCACGTCTCCAACCTTAACCATGACTGTTGACTGACCCATCATCACAGATGTCACCACACTGTCACTCACCCAGCCCAACTAATGACAAAGGCCAAACAGTGAGAAAACCTAAACAAGGACCCAATGCTGTAGATCTGTCTTCTATCCCGACAAATGCCACTTACCAGTTACAAAATGACATCGGCTTCTTTGATTCCCGTTCCTGACGGCCACGCGCATCCGGCTGACAAATGACAGCCCTTATTCCTCCTGTGCCCAGGCAGAGGGTCAGCAGTGCTACATGAAACAGCCTAGTCTGCTCTTCCACTGACGTGTTGTTAAACACAGGATGAGCGCCTCTGTAGAAATCCTCCAAGGGAAAAGCGAGCAGGGATAACAAGGCAGTGCCTGTTGGTAGAGAGAAAAGGAGACTGCTTGTGGCACAGATGTAGGCTCACCGGAGCATTTCCTAAATAAGCGCTTTACTCCGGACGGCTCATGGCTGTATGGGTGTCTTACTAGCATACTTAATGTTGATCTTTGCAATTTCAGGGATGACTTGAATTCCCTAAGCGGCTCAGCGGTTCAGAGCTTGCTCTGCTCTCCTGAGAGGACTCAGGCTCAGTTCTGTGGTGTGGACGTCGGATGCCCTCTTTCGGTCTTTGTGGCTTCACTCCGACGCACATACCGCACTCTCCCACACACATGATTGAAAATTAAATAACAAACTTGCAAAATTTTTGGTTCATTTGTAATGGACTCATATATAAAGAAATTACATCAAAGAATTCTCTTTATTGCACATTTCAACTGGCCCAAGGTTCTGGGTTTTGTCCCCACCCCATCCCTTGCTTCCAATTTAAACCATCTTTCCTCTAAAAATGTATAAAGAAATGTTGTCAATTTTTAAGAACATTAAAACAATTCAGAATCGGCTCATGTGAAAATTACGACCTTTGCTGTACCTGTACAGGGTGTACCTGTAGTCCTAGCTCTCTCGGGAGGAGGGAAAGGTCAGGAGTTTAAGGACATCCTCTGGGCGTGTATGTCCTTGTTTCCCAGTTTTCTCACACAGCTTCCTGGAGCCTTCCTGGCACACACAGAGAGAAGAGAACCCAGGGACGGGGGCAGGAGTGTGTCCTGGGTCGTGCRGACCAGTGAGGAGGAGGAGGGAGGGCACAGAGTGGCAGGGAAGCTTGGGTACCATCCCCACTTTTACCTCGTGGTCCCTGGCTGGGTGACTCTGCTCATCAATGGGAATCGCTGAGCAGCTCCCTCATTTGCTATGTGGGCCATTCCTTGCCAAACATTTTCCTACGCTGGATTGTTTCCTCTTGAAACTAACACTGGGATGTCAGCTGATAGAGCTCCTTCTTCCTGTCCCCTTGCCCCTCCCTCCGTCTCTCCCTCCCTATCTCCCTCCCTTCCTCACTCCCTCCTTCTTCCTCCTTCCCTCCCTCTCTCCCTTCTTCCCTCCCTCCTCCTTCCTTCCTTCCTCTTTCCCCTTTCTTCCTCTGCCCTCCCTTCCTGAGGTACTAGGGCCAGACTCCAAACTCTCCTATATGTTAGGCATGTTCTCTGTCACTGTCCTTAACACTATGTAACTATGTAACTCTGTCACATCCTTAACACTATTAATGTCATTTAGTCCATTTGATTCCTTTTGTTCCGTTCAATTACTCTGACATTACCACTTTTGGTATGAAATTTTGCAAAGCTGTTGTGGGTGGTTAGTTCTCAATGACACAAGAAGTTCTACAGAAGTACAAATTTAACATGTTTATTTAACATTTAACATATTCTTCATATGGCTTTACCACGTGACGAATGTATGCCTTTGATTGTCACTCAGCAGTGGGCTGATTGACTGTGAGGGTGGACCCTGTGAGTTACTGGCTTTGAAATATTTTCTTTCAAGGTCAGCCAGATGTGAATCAATGTGTTTCTCTGGTATTTGATCGTCTTCCCCAGAAGTATGATGTGAGGTTTGGCAGTACCAAGTTATCCAAGAGCATGCTCAGTCCAGCAGGTCCGCTCAGGAACCAACTATTCAAGGACAATCTACTTCCAGACCGCATGATGCCCCTGTATATGTCACAAAGATGTTCTACTGACATCCTTTGGGAAAATGTCACAACACTTTGATTTCATTACAGCAAGGCTTCACTTCTATCTTCAGTAAAATTGATGTGTGATAAAAATGCAAATAAATCTGCAATACGTTTGATAAGAATTTATCTCTTTGATGTAAGGTATTGTGTCCTGCATAAGTTGTCTGCCTGTATCTGTTAGCTCTGTGAAAGGGGGTGCTGCTGTATCTTATGGGAGGTCACGGGGGAACAATTCAGGAGTGAGTGGGTTTGTCAGAAAGGCAGACATACAGAAAGCAGTGGCATAGCAGAAAGGTAAGTGTGTTTATTGCATGTAGAGGCCAGGTGTAGAGGCCAGGGGGCTTTGGGGGGTTATCTCTCAGGTGCTGCCCACTTTGGTTTTGGAGATGGGGGCCTCCCAATGGCCCATTGCTTGTCAAGTAGGCTAGTGAAGTGTAGTGGTTTCCTCTGAATTGGAACATTCTTTCCAGGAAAGAGAGAAGGTCAGGAGATCTAGGAGGTAACTTAAACTCACATGTCCAAGGGAAGGGTGAAAGTTTGAAGATTCACCACGTCCCCTTCCTAGAGTCAGAGGCAACAAACAGGTGCTGAAGGAGGAGATGGACCACCTGAGACGCAGAGAGGGGAGTCTCTGACCCTGGAGCTGTCTGAAAGTCATGGAAAGAGTTCTAGAGACATCGGCTTCAAGTCCTCGCACATGTTGGAGAGTGGTGGTGCCCCTATTTTGAGTCCTCCCCACTCCTATAAATAATCCTTCACCCACATTCCTGTTAGTAACCCCAATGAAAATTCACTGGCTCACCAAATTTGAATTTTGATGTAACTATTACTTTGGTTTGTCATAGGTTCTCTATCTGGAGTAAGTAGGTGTGTGTGTGTGTGTGTGTGTGTGTGTGTGTGTGTGTGTGT
>BDUI01000084.1:199701-226683 GCA_002335545.1 Apodemus speciosus
CAGTCACAGTCGCAGTCACAGTCACAGTCACAGTCGCAGCCACAGTCACAGCCACAGTCACAGTCACAGTCACAGTCACAGCCACAGCCACAGCCACAGCCACAGCCACAGCCACAGCCACAACCTCAGCCACAGCCACAGCCGCAGCCACAGCCACAGTCGCAGTCACAGTCGCAGTCGCAGTTGCAACCTCAGCCACAGCCACAGCCACAGCCACAGCCACAGCCACAGCCACAGCCACAGCCTCTCAGAATCTTTAAACGGTTGGTTAAGGAATTGTTCAGGTCAGATTGACCTGCAGGCATGTCTGGGAGAGTGTCTTGAATATTAATTGATCCTGAAGGGGCCAGTCTATTGTGAGCGGTACCATCCCTGAAGAATGTGGTTCTGGGTTACACATCAAAGTTAGCTAAATAAGGGCCTGTGTGAAAGAGAGTCAAATAAGCCAGAAAACAAACCAAACTATAAACCAGATTGCAAGTCAGAGAGCAAGCCAGGCAGCAGGGTTCCTCCTGACTCTCTGCTTCAAGTTTCTGCTTAAAGTTCCTGCCCAGACTTCCCTCAAGGACAGACTAACCTGGAAGTATACGCCAAATACACATTGCTTCCCTAAGCTGCTGTTGGTCAAAGGTTTTCGTCACAGCAAAAGAAATAAAACTGGGACTGTGGACGGCGATGGACCCAAACAAATGAAATGAATTAAAACCTTTTCATCTGCAATAAAATCCATGCCCCTTTGCTGTGAGTTGAGTTTTTATTTCAACAGCCTTTAGTCTAACAATGACGGGGTAAAAGCCTATCACAGAGTCCTGCCATCTGACTTAAAAAATAAAAATTGTTGTTAGCCCGCCAAACTCAGAACTAGTCAGATGTACATTGTTGGGGAAATCCGGTTTTAGATTGTTGTGTGCCGGCAGCTACAATCTGAGCTACAAAACCTCACTTCACTCGTCGCTCTGCTTCCTGTGGTGAGTAGAGATTGCGGACTGGATGGTATTTAAGACTCACTATCTGAATCTAATTTCCCCTGCTAAAGACTGGGAATTTATAAGAAATATATCTTTTTCCGTAGTCCTTATAGACCCATCTGCCTATAAATTCTACTCTTCATATTCATAAACTAAGCACAGGGTGTAAGTAAGATTTAACTATTTTTTAAAAATGCAATTATCATAGTTCTGTCTAGATGACTATCTTTTCAATACTGTCCCTGTGGGTACAGTCGTAAGCAGAGGAAGAGATATTACTTCTCTATCTTCCTGGAGGCCAGAGTTAAAAAAAAATTTCCTGGCTTTTCAAAATATATATAGAAGAAAGAGCAGAAAATTTAAAAATATACAGTTATAAATAGCTCTTTAGTCCTGGTTTTATTGTTTCTTTAAACTCTGAAAATTTTATTCCAGGGTCTTTATTGAAATACACATAATTACCTAAGCTTTGAGGTTTTTCATACTTATAGGGCCCCTACATTATTGCACCTGTGTGGCAGCATTATAATTCAGTGGTAATTGAACAGCAATTATTTTTCACGACACATGTACATTTTTATATCAGATTGTTGGCAGATATTCTTTCGATGATGTCGTCCTCACTAATGAGAAAATTAGAACAGAGAGTGAGGCGTCTCTCACTACCTCCTTGCCTAGCTCCTGACACAGATTTCAGAAATAGACTTCTGTACTGGAAAGCAACATGCACAAATAGGCACAGTGTCTTCTCTACAGCTGGGGACTGTGGGAGCCATAGAGATCTGTTTCACAGGCCTGGGAAGGCTCTGCATTTCTGGCCCCTATGAAGGATTTCATAGCAAGTTTGCACAGAGTTTTGTGTATATGTTTATATCATAAAATTCTAAAAGAACTCCAAGTTCCCTCCTTCCACAACGCATGCATATGCAGCCATTTAGCACGGTTGGCATGGTCTGCTGCATCTGTTTAACATTATTGGTGTGTGCCTAGTTCTAGGGCTGACCACTGAAGACTGGACAGCCAGTGTGAAAACCTGTCCCTGAAGAAAACTGATTCTTCCTCCATCAGGAACCATTGACCATCTGCTGCTCGTCTGGAGGCGGGGCCATATAGAATGTCCCCTGCTCATGTTGGCATCTCAACTGGTCTTGTCGTCATGCTGGCCTTGTTCAGGCAACCATGCTGTTGAGATTCCATGGCACCTTTGCCCTGTCGAGTAGACACCACCTAGCAACAAGTGTCCTGAGCGTCCGGCTTTTTACAATCTTCCTCATTCATCGCCCATAATTTGTCCTGAGCCTTAGTTGTAACCTTCTTTTTGTAATAGACTCTCATGGAGATCTACAACTGGTCGAAATGCAGACTTGAAGCTTTTGGTAGTTACTGTTTATGAAATAGATCCTCAAGCAACTTACATAATAATTTGGTATAAGAGACATAAGGTTGGCATGTATACACCACAAACTTAGGTAACAAATTCCTCAATTTAGACCATTTAGAGGGAATCAAAATTCAACACACAGAGAGCATCTGCTCTGTGTCAGGCACTCTGCCAGATAGTAAGAAGTTAACTTTCCGATTCRTTTTAGATATGCCCTATATGCACAAAGAGTTGTGAAAAGATTACCTTCAGGGGTAAGGATGTAACTCAGTTGGTAGAGGGATTACCTAGTCTATCAAAGCCAGGTTCCATTCCCAGTGTCACACAAACTGGGGGTAGTGGCACATTCATGATATCTAGCACTTTGGAAATGTATGCAAGAGGCTCAGAAGAGGCATTGTTTCACATCCCATGAGGAGGAGATGCAGCTGGGCCAGAAAATTAGCCACAGTTGCCCTTTGCAAACAGTAGAAGAAGCTATAGGAGTGGCTGGGGCCACAAGGGGCAGGGAGCAGCAAGGGGTGGGGGAATGTCAAGGGGTGGTGGGTGGTGGGTGGTGGTGAGGAAGCAGGGGGCGTGGTGGGAGTTGGGGTAGAGAGGGAGTGAGAAAGGGAAACCAGAAAAACCTGAAGAGGAAGGGTTTTGATATCTAAGATAGAAATTGGAGTTGCTTATTGGGGATTGTAGGGAAATAAAAATGCACTGGATGGAATGGTTTGAAAGGACCAAGGAGTCAGTGCTTCCTGTCGCGGAGATGGAGGTGCAAGTGGCTTGATTTCCTCACTGATAGCCATGACTCCGATATCTCTGAGGAGCGGTTTCCCTGATAGCCCGTGCTGTGCTGAAGGTGTTTCAAAGAGCACAGGACCATAGGAGGATAAGGTCTGAGATTGAGGACACAGTCAGGTGATGTTTTACCGGAGCCAAAAGAAAGCAAGGGACTACCATGTGGGGAAGGTTAAGCCAGGAATCTCACTTACCGCAACATCGAGACTTAAATCTAGAAGCTGATAACCATGGGTTGCTACGCTGGCTCTGTGTCTGAAAACGGCCAGATACCCTCTTTTCCACCAGGCTGAGGATTTCCCTCTTATTTTTGTTGCTTGAAGTGAGAAAGAAATGAGTGTCTTTCGGAAGCTCTGTTACCCATTCATTTCTTCTCCAAGGGGCTTTAGAAATAGAGTTCACAGTTCAAACAAAAAGAGAAAAATGGAGAAAATAACGGAAATGGACTTGAGACCCAGAAATGCTAAAACTCGAAAGATAAAAGTTCCATACACATAGATGTTGCTGAATAAATATGTCAGCTCACTGGGATGGGGCCAGAGGGATTTACAAATGCTAACTTTCTTTTCCTGCTGCCTCTTAGCCCATATAGATTCAGGTGAGGGATATTTAACATGGTTGGAGAATTTAGAAGTAAAAGCAGATTATGGTTGAATATTTAGTTTGAATTTGGATGTTCTAATCAAAGTTTCCAATGGGAAAATGAAATAGTGATAGATATTTTGGCCTAGGGCACAAGAATATGAATGGTAATGATCTTCATCTGGGAATCATTAATATCCAGATGATCATTAAAGCCAATGGGACAGTTGAGGTCATCTTGGAAAAGTGTGTGCAATCGGACAAGAATTCTATCAGAGACAAAACCCCATGGCAGACCAAAAGTTCTGGATAGGATTTCTATATTCCTTGGCCTTTGTGATGGTTTGAAATGGAATGGCCCCTAGAGGCTCATATACTAGAATGCTTGGTCTCCAGGGAGTAGTACTTTCTATTGGTACTTGAAAGGACTGGGAGATGTGACCTTGTTTTGTAATTTTGTTGTAGGAGGTGTGTTATTCTAGTATGCTTTGTGTTTTCAAAGGCTTAAGCCAGGCCCAGTGTCTCTGTCTTCCTGATGCCTGTGGAGCCAGACGTTGAATTCTCAGCTACTTCTCCAGCTCCATGTCTGTCTGTGCACTGCCATGCTTTACACAGTGAGGAAAGGGGACTATACCTCTGAAACCATAAGCCAGCCCCACTTAAATGATTTGTTTTATAAGAGTCAATGTGGTGGTCTTTTCAGCACAATAGAACAGTGACTAAGATACTCTTCTATACTCTGAGGGAGTTAATAATATCCATGGTTTTATGATTTGGATAGGAAGTACCCTCACAAGGCCATGTGTTTAGGGGTTTGTATTAGTCAGGGTTCTCTGGAGTCACAGAGCATATGGGTAGTTTCTATACAGTAAGGGAATTTGTTGATGACTTGTAGTCTATAGCCCAACTCCCCAACAATGATCAGCAGCAGCTGTGAATGGAAGTCCAAGGATCTAGCAGTTGCTCAGTCCCAAAAGGCAAGCAGGTGAAGAGAGAAACCATCTTTCTTCCAATGCCCTTATATATATGTATCTCCAGTAGAGGGTGTAGCTCAAATTAAAGGTGTGTGCTACTATGTCTGGATCTGGGACTTGGTTTGTCCCAGATGACCTTGAACTCAGAGATCCCCTTGCCTTAGTCTCCTGGGATTTGTAGCCATGATGCCTCAAGATCTCCATGCCAAGATTCAGGTCAGAAACATGTATCTCCTTGCCTCAAGGTCAGGATCACAGGTGAGCCTTCCAATTCTGGATTGTAGTTCATTCCAGATAGAGTCAAGTTGTCAACCAGGAATAGCCACTACAGAGTTGCTCCCTAGCTCAAGGTGCTGAGATGTGATTGGATCATAGATATGGTATGTTAATCTCAAAAACCCTACAGATGTTCACAGGGAAAGAGATTATTAGGAGTTGGGCCTTAGCTGGAGGAAGTAGGGTCACAGGAGTGTCAAGGTACAGCTTGTCTCTGTTCCTTTCCTCTTTCTTGCTGTGTCTCTTGTTGGCTCTGAGGTTGGCAGCCTCTTATGTCACATGTTCCTAGTCTCACAGTGTTTTCCTTCCTCTCAGTCTAAAGCAATGGAGCCACCTGTCTGTGGAAACCTCTAAAATCAGGAGGCAAAATAAACCTCTCCTTGTTCTGTGGGTTTAAATGGAAAAATGCGTCCCACTGGCACACGTGTTTGACTGAATCTCCCCCAGTTGGTGGCACCATTTGTTGAGGATATAGAAGCTTTAAAAGGTGGAGCCTGATAGAAGGAAGTACATCCGTGAGGATGGGCCTTGATGAGCCGCATCCCATTTCCTGTTCTATACCCTCGCTTCCTGTGTGTATAAAAATGTGGTTTCCTACCTTCCTGTTCCTGTCGCCATGCCCTTTCCATTGGAATGGACTCCAGTTACTCTGAAACTGTGAGCCCAAATTAATCCTTTCTCCTCTAAGTTGATTTTTGTCAGGGAATGTTTTTTTTTTTTTTTTTCCATAGCTACAGGACAGTTACTATTATGCTCCTTTAGGTTGTTTTCCTAAAAATATAGTCATGGTGAAGGAATGCTAACTGATTCGGACTTGGGATAAGTAGGTAAGTAATGGAAAACCAGCAGCTCTTCTAATGTGATGTAGATGTTAGTACTTATCTTATGAAAGAGCACCATGGGGGTAGGGCCATAGCTCAGTGGGTAAAGTGCTTGCCTTGTAAGCTTGAGAGTCTGAGTTGCCCCCAGATCCCCTGTAAAGAAAAGTCAGGTATAGTGGCAGGATTTTGAAGTCCAAGCACTTGAGGCAGAGACAGAAGATTCCTAGGGCTTTCTGGTCAACCAGCCTAGCCTGCTAAGCAAGCTCCAGGCCACTGAGGAGTGACAGACAAGGTGTAGGGTGCTCAAGGAGTGACAGCTGAGCTCGGTCACTCTGCAGAGGTGCATACACATGAAACAGCAAAGAACTCTGCTGCTTTTAAAACTTAAAGATGTTTACACGGTTAACTTCTCTTAAAGGCTTATTTGTGTGTGTGTGTGTGTGCATCTGAGTAAATAAATACCACATGTTGTGTGACTGCCCATAGAGGTGGAAAGAAAGGGCTGAGTCCCTCGGTGTTTGAGCTATAGGAGATTGTGAGGTGCAAAAAGACTGGGGGTCAGAGCCCAACTCTGTCCTCTGGAAGAGTAGCAAGCCTGTTTTAACCCCTGAGCCATCTCTCTGTCCCCCTTAATTATTTTCGAGGCATGAATTCCTTATGCAGTTTTGGCTGTCCTAGAACTAGCGCCATAGACCAGGCTGGCCTCTGCCTCCTGAGTTCAGTATTAAAGATGTGTGCCTCCACCACCCAGCTTTGTTTAATTCTCTATTTGCTGTATTTTTATTTTTCTGATATGAACGCAGCTGTAATTGGACTGACTGACTCCCATAAGTTCACCTTCTAGTTTCCAGACACTTCCTTAAAAAACACTTGCTTGTTTATTTGCAGGTATATCTAGTTAATATGTTTTAAAAAATATCTACTCCAACCTCACTCTGGCCATTTATGCTGAGACAAATCAGCGGCTGTTTCCCAAGAATCTCTTCGGCTGTGCTGACGTCTCCATTTAACACCCGGACCGCACTTATCACTTAGCTGTTGCATTCCTCACATTTGTGACTCATTTTCTGTGTCAATTCAAGTGGTTGATATTATAAAAATCATTTTAAACCTAGTTTAACTTTTCTTCTTTTACGTTCGGCTTATTCATAATTTTATGAGCTATAAATTTTATTGCATTGCGAATTGCCTTTCCCATCTACAGATAACTCCGAAGAAGTCCTTGGAGGAATTGCTTAGAATAGGATTTTAAAAGAAAAAGAAGAAAGAAAGGAAGAAAAGGGACTTGCTACATGTTAGGCTACAATGTATCCTTGAGTAGGAAATGACCAAGAAAAAAAGAACTGGCCTTGTCTTCTGGCCTTGGTTATTCACTCCAGCAGTCAAACATGTAGATTATATTTACACCATATAAAATGAATATAAATTTAATATGGTTGCAAAGCTTACTAAAACAATCACTCTATTAATTCATACACGGCCCTTCTTGGGCTAAAGATTTTCATGGGTGTGAATTATCAAGATCACTGTCAACAAAGTTGAGAATAATGAGAATAAAGCTCATTTTTATTTTTCTTGGGAAATGCTGACTTCATCTTGATGCAGATTAAATCAGGACTTACTAAGGTCATACAGAGTATTCACTGAATGTTCTAAGTGCCAGAGCTACGTGTGAGGGAAATCATGCTGATTGCTTTCATTTGGAGCTTGTGATTATTGCCAAAGCTTAAGTGGTATGAGCCAAAGTTCAAAGGATGCAGAAGAAAATCTACAACAAAATTTCAGTCTAAGTCCTCATTTTACTTTTTTGCTGTTGCTTTTCTACATGTTCATAAACTAAATATAATTTTATTTTTATGTGTTTCCATATGGTTTGAGCCTCTCATTTTTCTTTTCCCAAAATGTGTGGCTATGTCCTTGGGGAGTCTGTGGAGGTGCCGTAAGGGACAACTGGGAAGCAGATTTGAGTTCTCTTGGATTCACACCTTACCCTTGAGTGGAAGCTACATCACCAATGCACACACATCACTGTGCATTGTGGGATCAGGTAGAGTTCATCTGTAATCCAGGTCTACTGGGGTCTTTCCTGTCTCATTTCCTGCTGTTCAGAATGCCTCACTCCCAGGTATCTCCATGCCTAGCTTCTTTTTGTACCGGTAGAAGCTCGGTAAAAGCTTCTACCAAGCCTTTATTGAGTGACTATGTTCTCAGTTTGCTTTACACTAAATTTCTTGAAAATAGCCCACCACATCCCTACTTACTGCTCAAGGGTGACCAATTTCCCTTAGCTTGCGGGTAGTCTTATTTTAATATTGAAAATTCCACACCTACGATCTGCATTGAATGCGATCTCTTAGTGGTCTCAACGATTTGATCCATTCACCCTTCTACTCATCCATACATCCACCCTCACAATGTACTCTGATATCTATCCATCTATCTATCTATCTATCTATCTATCTATCTATCTATCTATCTATCATCCATCCATCCACTTATTTATCTATTCATCCATCTATCTATCCATCTATCTATCTATCTATCTATCTATCTATCTATCTATCTATCTATCTATCATCTATCCATCCATCCATCCACTTATTTATTCATCCATTTATCTATCTGTCTATCTATCTGTCTGTCTGTCTGTCTGTCTGTCTATCATCCAACCATCATCCATCCATCCACTTATCTATCTATCTATCTATCTATCTATCTATCTATCTATCTATCATCCATCCATCCACTTATTTATCTATTCATCTATCTATCTATCTATCTATCCATCCATCCATCCATCCACTTATTTATTCATCCATTTATCATCTATCTATCTATCTATCTATCTATCTATCTATCTATCTATCTATCATCTATCTATTATCTTTCTATCTATCTATCTATCTATCTGTCATTCATCCATCCACTTATCTATCTATCTATCTATCTATCTATCTATCTATCTATCTATCAATCAACTACCCACCCACTCATCCACCCACCCCCTTTATTTAATTGAACTGAATTATGCTCCACAACAGTACATTTTTGTTTTGTTTTTCTTATATTCCCCTATCCCCACAGCAGCATTCCCAAAGTGCAAAAATAAATCTCAATGAGTATTTGTTAAATGAATGAAAAAAATCTATATGTCAGGGCAGATTAGCAGAAATGAGACTAGAAAGGCCATGTTGACATTGTCCTGTCTGTCCAAACAGCTGCCAAAATTATGTCTTGATCCTTATCATCTTCACACTCTCACAGGTAACCTGCATGAGTCAGAGATTCTAAACGGCGGGAAATGCAATGTCTTAGACACACACACAGTTTGGACTGAAAATTGAGATTTAGGTAATGAAAATACTGATTCCTATCGGCACAGTCCTACAGTACAAACAGATTGGATGGGCTCTTTCAGTCCTGTCGCTGGCTGTTGAAGATGCTGATAGAAATGCAAGAGTGGGAAATGATGGGCCTGAAAGAGTGTTGGGACTGGTATGGTGGCAGGCTTCCCATCAGGTATGGGGCACAGCACGGGGAGCACCGCAGACTAAGACCGAAATGCGGTTGGCTGAACTGTGCTCAGCATTTCTACTTAGAACGCAGCACAGGTACAGTTATCAAGTGGAAAAGCCAGCACCAGCAAAGGAATACAGGTTATTAAATGGCATCAAATGGAGGAACTGAGGATGTTAGGCCAAGCAAGTGACATGACTTCCTGGGATCTTTCATACAGTGCTTGTCACTCTCTCTACGTCATGGTTACAGATGCATGTTCGTGTTTGTTTGTTATTGCTGTAGTTTGATAGTGTGTGTGTGTGCGTGCGTGTGTGTGTGTGTGTGTGTGTGTGTGTGTGTGTGTGTGTGTGTGTGTGCTGTATCTCCCTCAATCACTCAATACCATATTTTCTGAGACAGTGTCTCTCACTGAAACTAGAACTCAGCAATCCTGTCAGACTGGCTGGGCACCAAGCCTCAAAGACCTTTCTGACCCAGCTATGCTGGTGACAGGATTACAGGCATATGCCACCATACCCTGTGTTTCTACTTGTGCACTGGGGATCCCGATAGCCCAGGCAATGGCAGGAGCTATGTGCTTCTTCTGACTTTCCATAGCACTGTGGTAGGTCTTTGGAACCTCATTATGATCTATTTGTGTGTCTTTCTGCTCCTTCTTCTCCTCCTGTTTTGCAAGCATGAGCTAAGTCTTCCTCCTCATTGGACAGACAGCATCTAGGAAGGGCCTTGGTAATAAAGCACTGTTGACCAAATGGCTGGTTATGTGATCTTGAATGACTGTGCAGGGCTTCACTGTGATTGGCACTGTAGCTACAGGCACACTCATCTCAAATAGGAAACCTTGTACTTCACTACTTCAACTCAGCTATAATGAAAATTTCCATATAGCGCCATGGCCCTGCTCCTGAGGATCCACCCAAAAACTTTTTTTTTTTTAAATTCCCTTTGGATCATGGTAGTGGACTCCTGGCTGCTGCCTCAGCACACAATTAGCAGACTTCCGTCCAATTCAACATTGGATCAAATAAGAACGTAACTCTGGTTTTCGTGTCATCAAAGTTAGAGATAGAAAATAATTATTAGTTTCACATTGAGTCTGTTCCTCTAGGGAGTTGGGGCAAAATTGTTCCCTTCGGGCATTTCATCCGCTGACTTTAAGTGAAGAACCAACGGGTTCTCTACTATTTCCTCTGGGAGATCCTTCTGTTGTCAAATAGAAGTAATTTTTAGAAAAAAGAGGAAGAAAAGTCTTCTTTCAGTTTATATTAGGTTTCCCTTATAGTCTCTGCCTGGCTGAATTCTGAAGCTTCTCCATACGCTGGAGTGTATTCTGTGAGGGGAAGGGACGCTTTCCTTTTGACAACCCTTGAAGACACAGCCTTTCTAATGACTTACTCATTTGGAAATGAGCAGCTCCTTTCTTCACACAATCTAAATTGTGTGAAGACTCACAATCTTTAATGTGAGTCTTTTTTTACATGTGTGTGTGTGTGTGTGTGTGTGTGTGTGCATGTGTAATTTCCCACACAAGTTAATGTGTATACCTCAATCTGATTACATAGGTGTCAGGTCCAAGCAAATGATTTCTGGGGTCTGGGTGTGAATGGCTATATTGATCTATTAAATAGATTGTCTATTAAAACGTTGGTTTGAATTTGGCAGTCACTTGCCATCTGCAGCATTCCAGCTGAAGGCTTTGCCTGGGAAAGACTTCAGAGGAGGAAGCACAGTGTGTCACCCGGTTAATTACAGAGATGGCTATTCAAGGGCCGTCTGGGGTGGCTTTCCTTCCCAGTTCATTACCTGGGTTGATATCAGCATTCTCCATTAAGATAACCCCCAAAGTTCAGCTGTCCTGGCCTGAAGATGTGTTTTCCTTGTCTCCTCCTCTTCACAGCAGAGTCAACATGCATTTGGGCTGGGGTTGGGGGCCTCTTATAGCACAAAGGAAAGAAAGAAGGTTTGCTAAGAATTGAAGCCAATTGGACTGTAATTCAAAACCTAATCTCCGGCTTTCTACATGTGAAATATCCAAGATGTTCCTTGGCATTTCCAAATCTCTGATTTCTCATTTATTGATGGGAAGTGGTCATGTGATACTCACAAGGCTGTTGTTGGGGGATTAACTGGTGTGACGTGTAGTATGTCTTGGTGCACTGTACACACTCAGTAAAATCCATGCATATGTGTTTTCCTTTTTTACCAAGAAGACTACTGTACAAATCAATGTGGCCAGACTGGAAATATGTGTGAACCTGTAAGGTAAATTGAATATGCTTCTTATGGAGATAGGAAACCAAAGTACATTTAATTATCAATAAGTTACTATGAATGACATTAAATAGGAAGTTCCACTTAAGTCCCATCTACACCTGCTGCCGGTAATACTGTTGCTTATTAATCTGTTAAACCCTTCCAACAGCCTCCTCTTGACCTGTACAGACCTTTAGACTTTTTTCTTTCAACGTACACAACTATATTCTCGAACATTACTTGAGGCACCTCAACTGTGCCTGCTGTGAGAAGAATATGCAAATGTGGCATACTAGAAAGTATTTCAGACATTCTTGAGGCCTTTGCTTCCCCTCTTGCTTGCAATTAATTGATCAACATTAATTAAGTTCTCAAAGCAACCAAAGTACATGCGTGTGGAAGAGATGTAAGTGTTGAGAAAAAGGCTGTGGAAGTGTAATGCCATCTGCCTGGATCCAGGCTCTCAAACTCCCATCATTCTCCAGGATGCTATCTTCTCCCAGTGTAAGAAAGTATTTCTTTTAGGTAAATACACGTGTTTACATAAGCACACTGTATTATGTTTTCGTAATAGAAACCACTCTGAAAACAATTTGTCTAGCAGAAAGGATATGTTTAAATAAATTACCATATAAATCATAAATTATCCAAGCTGCATTTTGGGATCTCCGAAGCTTCCTTATTTGGTTTATACTAGTTTATATCCCTCTTTGTTGTGCAAGCAATCAAAGGCACCTGAGTCTCAGGATTTAAGATGTAGATCTGGTAGAGGGTGTGGGCAGGGAGGTCCAGTGCACATAACCTGGTATAAATTAGGCCTGCAAGAAGTCAGGCTTAAGTGTGTTGTGCACCGGTGTCCTCTAGAGCCTAATACAAAAACAGGCCTCACAGACCCGATGTGTTTCAAGCCGTGTTGTAATTCTAGGCTAAGGAGCCTTCCCTCTTTTCACTAACTTGTTCTTTAAAAAACATTGTCGGCTTAGTGTCATCTTTGTGTTCATATTTGAAAACATGCTAATTCTGATTTTATAATATGTTTTTAATTGTGATAAGGTGACATCATTCTCTCTCCTTCTTCCTCCAGCCTCTCTCATCTCCCTCTCTTTAACCTCCCACAATCCCCCGCACTCATCCCATAATCCCCCGCACTCATGACAGCCTTCATTTTTTCTCTGCTCACTGCTGTACATATATGTATTTCTTGGAACAGCTCTATACAAGAGATTAAAAGCTAATCAGTATTATCTTCAGGGGCTGTCTCCATGTAACCTAGGCTACCGTTAAACTCATGGCGATCCGCGTTCCTTAGCCTCCCATATCCTCCATGTGGTACCGCCATGACTGCAGGAGAGTCCCAGCCCAGTAAGAGGGGAAAGCTAACTCTGGTTGAAGGACACACACGGGTGGGCTCTGGTCGCTTTAAAAGAAGGATCACAGCAGTATGAATTTGGTTCCTTTTACATACATTTGCATTAATATCCATGAAGTCCTTCTCCAGATTATGCAAAATTAAATATCATTAACTAATTAGCGCTCCCTCTGTCAACTTTATTCAGGCTTGTGTTGCAAAGTGTGAAAGTGGCTGAATCACGTAAGCATATAAGTCAATCGGGGTTTATCCATGCTTAGGGGAGACGAGCAGGGGAAGCGTACAGACCCTCATACACAAAGGGGAATGCCAGCTGTAGATCTCTTTACCTTTGAAACAGGAAGTGCAGCCATTTCCCATCTGATCCTACCTCAGCCCCCACCCTCACGCTCCATGCAGAAAGCACTCTGTCATGGATAGCATCAAATGCACCTAGGGAGTTCAACCAAAATTCCGTATAGCTTTTCCTTCATAATTAAAGTCACGTTTTCAGATAAGTCCAGATCTAAAAAAACGGGACACACAATTCAGTGTGGATCTTAAGGAGTAGGAAGAATCAGTGGTGGTGGTGGGATTTGTTTCCAGGGAGCCACTAAAAAGAAAAGAGGGAAGAGCGACAGAGGATGGCCTAGTTGGACTCAGTGGGAGGAGCAACCCTTGGGCCTGAGGGTGTTTGATGCCCCAGTGTAGGGGATGCCAGGGAGGGAAGGTGGGAGTAGGTGGGTGGATGAGGGAGCAACCTCATAAAGGCAGGGGGAGAGGGAGGGGATGGGGTTTTCCGAAGGGGAGACCTGGAAAGGGGAAAACAACTGAAATGTAAATGAATAAAATAACCAATAAAAAAGAAAAAAGTTTAAAAAATATATTCAAGAACCAAAGAAAGAAAAAAAGAAAGAAAGAAACAAACAAACAATGAAAAAGAAAATACACAAGCATTGATTTGACATTTGAAAGAACATATAAACAAAGTCTTGGTGCCCATAAGTTTGTGAGATTGTAATAAAAGTACCCAATTGTTTTATATATAATGTGAAATAAATACTTTTTTTGTTCACTGAAAAAAAGAGGGAAGGAAGAAAGGAGAACAGGAGTTGCTTGTGACTGTGAGGGAAACAGAGGGTGGGATGGCAGATGCTGCATGGCTGCTCACACATCTACATGTGATAATACAGAGAGAGAAAATGCAAGACAAGGAAGGACAACACTCTGGGGGGGGGGAAATGAAATTTAATGGGAAGAAATATCTCTAAAGGAGTTTAAAAATAAGCTTTCCTTCTTCCAAATCTGCTATTTCTTAGTACTGATCTCAGTGTGGAGCACAGCACCCTCTGTGCATGTCCCTGTTTTCAGAGCTCAAGATTTTGGGAAAAAAACCTTGGAAGAAATTAATAAGCAGCTTGCATGACATCCACATAACGAGCACTGTCCAGTAGCAGCTAAATTAAGAAAAGTTGATGAATGTATTAACCAGGAAAATGGTTTCAAAATGTTTAATGGGGGAAAAAGGGGGAGCTTTCAGGCTGATGTGGAATCTGGAATGGCACCACACACAGAAAGATTAAAATATAAAGCTATTATTTTTATGAAATATCATAAATCGCAAATTCACATTTTAGGGCATCTTTAAGGATATAATAAATGGAATATGACTGGGTAGGGATAGGTGGAAGGGAGGGGTTTTCTGTTTTGTAGTTTTCTTTTACTGTCTTTCTTCTCAGTGAGGAACAGAAAACTTCACATCAGTTTAAAAGCACTCATGGATACCTAGAGATGAGATTTTTTTCAGCCTCCCTTGCAGCTATGCATGGTCACATGAATAAATTCTTGCCAAGGCAATGTGATGAAAGTGTGACATTCCATTTCTTTTCAGGAAACCATTTTTCTTTCTCCATCCCTTCTCCTATGTGCTAGAATCTGGGTGAACTGCTGGTAGTCAGTTTCAACACTCAGCCCACGAATGTTATCTGAATGGAATTTAAAGGTCTAACCTATAGTTCCATGGTTTCTTCTTCACATCCATCCACTAAGCAAATATTTATTGAATGTGTATTATATGTTCATGTATGCAGTATGCACATGTTGTGGGGTGGTGTCTTAGTTAGGGTTTTACTGCTGTGAACAGATACCATGACCAATGCAAGTCTTATAAGGGCAGCATTTAATTGGGGCTGGCTTACAGGTTCAGAGGCTAGGTCCATTATCATCAAGGAGCAGGAACATGGCAGCATCCAGCATGGTGAAGGCAGAGCTGAGAGTTCTGCATCTTTATCTGAAGGCTGCTAGCAGAATTCTGGCAGCTAGGAGGAAGGTCTTGTAGCCCACACCCACCAGGACACTCCAACAAGGCCACACCTACACCAACAGAGCCACAACTTCTAATAGTGCCATTCCCTGGGCCAAGCATATACAAACCATTACAGGTGGGTGTGCATGCGTGCATGCACATGAATAGGCACACAGCGTGTGGGTATGAGTGCATGTGTGCATACACACTTGTGGAGTCCTGAAGATGATTTTGGAATTGTCCTAGTTGTGCTCCCTCCTTATTCTTGCAAAGATCTTTACAAGATCTCTCAAGCAAATCCAGAGGTCACTGATGTGGCTAGTTCACCTGCCTGCTTCCTCTTGGGATTCCCTGTCTCAAAGCCTAACCTTATAAGGTTGGGGTTACAGGCCAGCTGCCCCGCCCGGTTGGTATTTATGTGGGTTCTGGGAATACAGAGTTCCCTCCTCATACTTGGAAGGTCTTAACCATGGAGTCTTTCCCCAGCCCAGTCTCTGTTTTTATTCTGTACTTAACTAGAGTTGAAAGAACACTGCCGAGGGCACTGATTTCCAGTGGCTCAACCCAATTAAAACAATTCAGACCGAGGTATTTGAAGAGTACTTCTGGGATTTTTTTTCCAAGAGTTTTAAAGTTTGTTCTGATTCCTTAAGAAGGTATTTGATTATCAAGAAATACATAGCACAAAAAAGTGAGTAAAACTCATCTGAATAAAGAAGAATAAGGAAACGAAGAGCAGGGAGACCCCAAGGGAGGAAGAAGCGAGACTCAGGACCCACCCACCCTCGTTTTCTCTCAAGCCGCTTCCCAGTCACCCGTACCAATAGATCCATGTATCGGCTTGTGTAGCAGTAATCAATTAATTTTTACTCTTATGTTTTATTTCAGTCAGCTGAGCATTGTCTTAGGGTTTCTATTGCCATGCTAAACACCATGACCCTGGGGTGTGGTGGGGTCAGGATTCGTCCCAGCTTACATTTTGTAATCACACAGGATAACTGAACAGAAGTCAGGGCAGGAACTCACCCAGAGGCAGGAGCCACAGGAAAGGCCTGGAGGAGTATTGTTTACTGCCTTGCTCCTCATAGCTTTCTTACACAACTCAGTGAGACCAGCCCAGGAATCACACCACCTACAGTAGGCCAGACCCACCCACACCAGTCACCAAGAAAATAGGCCACAGACTTGTCTGTAGGCCAATATTATGGAGGCATTTTCTCCATTTAGATTTCTTCCTTTCAGACAACTCTAGCTTGTGCTGAGTTGACATGAAGCTAGGCAGCATAAATATATTGTAGTTTGTTTATTGCTCTGCTGAGGGGCAGTGAGGTCACTTTCTGTGTAAGGCAGTTAAGAACAACCTTGTGTACGATCATTTCCCTCACAGGTTAGAGTTTCTTTGGGGTATTTAGGCGGTGGTTCAGAGCTGCACAGCGGCAGCGTGGCATCTGTCTCTGTACAATCTTCCATCCGAATGTCAAGCTAAACTCTCCCCAGGAGCTACAACACTTTACCGTCACCAGCAGCGTGCAAGAGGTCGACACATTTTGGCTCTGCTAAGATTGTAACATTGCCATTCAAAATGTCAAAGAACTAGTTTCCTGCCGCCGCCGTGGTTTTAATTTGTGCTTTTATTTTCCTTTTTCTGATCACCATAAGGACAGGCAGCCTTTTACATAAACGGGGTCACTCGAGGTCATCTATGAGATGCCTCATGCTCTCTACCAAATTGTATGAGTGTGCACGTGTGTGTGTGTGTGTTATATGTTYGCATGTGTGTGCACATACATGGGGAGAGGTCAGAAGAGGGTGTCAGGTGTCCCTCCCTCCCTCTCACAGACATGCCTCTCACTGGAGCTGGGCTGGCAGCCAGCTAACCTCGGGACTGCCTCTGTGTCCATAAGCCACAGTGCTGGTGTTGACATCACTCCTGGCTTTTTACATGAGTTTTGTGGATTTGCCCTCTGGTCCTTGAGCTTGTGTACCCGACAAGCCAAATCTCCAGCCCTGAAAGATGCCATTTTAATCGTGTTTCTGTTGAGTTGTTTTTTTTTTTTTGTTGTTGTTCTTTTTTCTCTGTGTAGCATTATTTTTAAGAAATACGTATGGCAAATGGTGCCACTCTTGCATGAGTCCTTTTAACTGTGCATTTTATGATGAATTCATATTTTCTTTTAAGTAAGGTGTTTCTTAAATAAACGCCAGTCATCATTCCTATTTTATTTATTTTTGCATACAGTATATTTTAATTATATCCCTCAGCTCCTCCAGTATCTTCGCTACCCACCTAACTTTGTTATCTATCCCTGTGTCTCAAAAAACAAAAACAACAAATTGAAAGTCAAAAGTAACAAAAAGAATGACACGAAGAAAATTAATATTAAAAACAAAAAAAGTGCACACATACTGTGTTGTTTAACTTCGCCTGGGCTTGGGCCTCCCCTGGAGTGTGGTTGATACATCTAGTGAAATTATGGGAAAAAACTGATTTTTTCCGCTCCCAGCAGGAAAATAGCTTCTTTGTTGGAGCTGGGACTTTGTGCCCACTTCCCCTTCCAAGTGCAGGGGTTTTGTCTGGTTTGAACCCGAGCAGGTCTTGGGCGTGCTGGCAGTCTCTGGGCCTTCATAGGCACAGCAGACCTGTTGTGACAAGAAGCCCAGGTCAGTTTTCAACTTTCACATAGTGGCACAACTTCACATTATGGGGCTTCGGTTTCATTGTTAAAATTTTCTTCCCTTACTTAGAGGTTTTAAAGGCAGTCCGTATCTTATCCTATGGTTGCTTAATTTGACCTTTTGTGTGTGTTTTACATCTAAAGGTAGTAACTGATTTTTATATCTGATAGGGTTGAGCATTAAACCTGTTTATTGCCTTCTAGATAAGCAGTTATACTCTTCAGAGCAGAAGGGCGTGAACAGGGAGACCAGGGTTAAACTTTCATGACCCCTCCACTGATCTTTAACTTCTTCAAATTATTTCTGTGAGATTATTTTAAGCAATGCCAATCAAACATACTGTCACATTACAGGACGTGTGTGTGTGTGTGTGTGTGTGTGTGTGTGTGTGTGTGTAGAACTTATGTGGGTGTGTGCACAAGGGTGTGCATGTGCACTTGTGTGCATGTGTACATGGAAGTAGGCAGAAGGTCAACCTTGGGTGTCATCCAATATGATCTGGGTGGTCTCTCAATTGAGGTTTCCTCTTCTAGATGACACTAGGTTATGTCAAGTTGACAATAAAAGATGAGCATACAACCCACCTCTTGTCAAGTTGACAAATAAACACATCCTTGTTAAACTATAACCTCTCCTCCCCTGTCCTAATTCCTCACGCTAATATTACAAAATAAAACACAGTCCAACTTTTAAAAGTCTCATCATATTTATTTACACTTTAAAAGCTGAAGTTCAATTGTAGGCCCCTGTAAAATTAAAAAAATATATATGCTTTCATATTCCAAAAAAAAAAAAAAAAAAAAAAAAAAGAACCAGGGCAAGAAAACACTCAGACTTAAGCAGAAACAATATTTTGGACTCACTCTTAATTTTCAGGGCTTCAAAGGGCTTGAGCAGGGCCATCTCTTCAAATTTGTCATCCAAAGCTCATGAAATGTATCCTGTAGGCTCAAGCCACCTCCTGCTTCACACTTGCCACTGTGCTTGGCCTGGTGTCTGCCAGGCAAGTGACATCAAACAAAGTATCATTTCTTCTTCTGCCTCAGTTCTCTATTAACGGGGCTGCCTAGATACTGTCAGCCGGACACAGGCTGGGGTCACGTGGGAAGGGGGAACCTCAGGAACGGCACATCTGTGAGCAGTTGTATAGTTTGATAACGGATGTGGGAGGCACTCTGGCCCTTGTGTGAAGTACCAGTTTTATTATTTTTTAACAAATGGATAAGAGAGCTATCTGAGCATGGGCCAACAAGCAAGCCAACCACTGGTGTTCCTCCGTGGTACCTGCCTTCACATCCCTCAAGGATGGGCGGTTACCTGGAAGTATAAGATGAAGTAAATCCTCCACTACTCTAAGTTGCCTTTGGTGAAACTGTTCCATCACAGCAGCATAAGGGAAATAGAGACTGATGTCAGAGGTGGGGTTTTCTGTGGTGAACCTGACCATTGTTGCCTAAAGAATATGTGTATACATTTCTATACATTTTGGGAAAAGAAATACCATTATATGGAAACGACGGAAATGACAGTCATGAAAGATTGATTTAAGGAGCAAACAGATCCCTTCCCATTTTCATGAAGTGAGGGGTGGCCGAAGGGTCGACCAGTTGGCCCGTATTGGCTGGGATGGCTCAGCTACACTCTGGAAGCTCTCTAAGGGAGAGAGAAGGGTGCTCTGGAGGCAAAGACCAGAGGGTGGGTTCATTATGTAAATCCAGTTGCAAGCCAGATGTTTAGAACTGGTGTAAATCTTACTTGCCTGAAGCAATTGTACAATATTTTTGAGCTAGTTTTTATATCTTCAGGGGCTTTGCTATCAAGTTCTAAAATTACTCCCTTTCCCCATAACACTGTGGGGGGAAAGAAAATAAACCGTTAGGATGATCTCATGGTGAGGAAATTTTGGTAAAGTGTGTTCTGCGAAAACAAGAAAAGAAAAGCAGGGATTAATCACTCTAGAGCATGACTGTCTTTGAAGGAGGATAATGGTTTGTTTTGTTTTGTTTTGTTTTGTTTGTTTTTTTAAAGAGGCAAAATTTTGCTTTCTGGCATTCATACTGAAGTTCATAACGTACAGAAAGAATACTGGGGAACCCATTTTCAAAAAGTAAGCAGCCTTTCAGCTGCTGGGATCCCATAGAAACCAAAGGGACAAATATGACCTAAACTTGCCTTACAGAAGCTAATTTTCACAATGTGGTATTAAAGTTGAGTTTAGGGACACGTGGACATGTGCATAATCCCACAGGCTCTCCGGGATCGCTATTCACAGGCATCTTAGTTTTCTGCTTGGGGATTTGGGATCACAATTGCCAACCTGGGAAAACCACATCACTTACATGTGCTTAAGCCGTCGCTAATTAGTTCTTCTGACCCTTCCGTATACCAATAAATGGCCCATTTACAGAACATTAAAACCAAGTTCTTTCCATTAAAAATGAGTTTCTTGCTAGCGAGCATGATGTAGGCTTAATGCACAGTGTTAGTTAGCATGAGGTTGTCCTAATATACGGCTTCTTTCCAGTGTGACGTGATTGGGGCCTTAATTAGGCTTCCTGGTTCAGTCAATTAACTGAGAGGAAGATGGGCTACTCTACAGCGATCTAAATACTGCTTGTATTCTTAGTTTGTTTTTGGTCTATTACTTTTTGATCGAAAGAGCTGGAGACTCATGTGAACATGCATAAAGAGGCTTGGAAAATGATGAGCCTGGAGACAGTTTATATTACCTCATCAGGTCAATTTAAAAGTCATATTTGTATATGCAAATAAGCAAATGCAGTAGCCACTTCTTTTGGATTCTGACACACTCCTCATCCTGCCCAAAGCACTTTGTGTGTCCCTTGGTGCACATAGTAGGTGTCTCAGGACTTGTCTAAGGAGACAAAATATTTTTAGGGCTGATTGTTGTTGATACAGTACCAGACCTGCTTTAACCAAGAAAGCCAATCACAGAATAGTGGGATAAATAAAGGACAGAAACCTTATTCATGTGGGGATAGAGAGCCAGGCTCCACTCCTGCTTCCTGAGGATGGAGGTCCAAGGGTGTTTGAGGGGTAAAGAAAAAGGGTGATATGAGGCATAGGGAAATGGACTTACACGTGACAGGCAGCAAGACTGATGTCAGCTTGGGGAAGGGTCTCTGGCCTTTCATAGGAACCACACTCTGAAAGCCCAAAGCTTAGCATATTCTGTGAATGACATTTTGGTCTTCAACGTATGAGTGTCTGTCACTGGACACTTAGTGCACAGGTGCAGGTGATGGGTTGGTGGTTTCAATCAGTTTGAATCCCATTTGAGTTCTTGGAAGCAGTTTAGACAGCCATAGTGATTGTGACTCCAGACCCCTGGAAGTCATTTCCAGCAGAGTTAACAGGCCCCCTAGGTGACCTCTAATATTCCGGATGAAAGTGAGTACCCAAATGCCAGTACTTTCAGACACTTCTAACTTTTCTTTGGTTCCATGTGAATTTTTATTCCCGTGGATTTAAACTCAGAATTCAACTTTTTTTGAAATATTATGGCTTTTTCTTTCATCTGGTAGAGATAGAATGTGGGACCTGAGACACAGAAGGCAAGTCTATTGGCTACATCACCAATCTTTTATTTTTTATCTCTTATTTTTAGTTTGAGAATGGTTCTCACCAACTTGTCTAAGCTGCCCCTGAACTTACTCTAAAGTCCTGGGCAGTCTAGACATGCGATTCTCCTGCTTCAGCCACCCAAGAGGCTGAAGTGGTAAGCCTCTACCACCTACCCTGATGGGGCATAGGAAAGATATTTTAAATGTGGCTATATTTTTAAATATTTATTTTATTATTCTATTACTATATATCTTTGTGTGTGTGTATGCCTGTGATGAGATGTGTTTACAGAAGACTAGGCATCTCTAGATGTGTTAAATCTCCCTGGAATTGATGTACATGTCATTGTGAGCTTCCCAACATGAATTCTGAGAATTGAACTTTGCTCCCTTGGGAAGAAAGGCATATATTCAAAACCATTGAGGCACTGTTAAACCCAACCAGCATTGACAATAGATAATTTAAAACTGTGTTAGATTGCAATGACCCCAGAGAAATCCAGGCCACATGTCGCTAGTCAGGTGCTATCAAGAGGCTGAGTAGGAGGTCAGGGAAAACATAATATTTTTGAGTTTATATGTAGGGATTTTACTCATTAAACTAGTATTTATGGAATATCTAAGAGCAAAAGCAACCACATTCTTTGACAAAATATCCCACAAACAGTCTCTAGTCCACATCCTAACATTCTTCCCCTCAGAAACTTCTTGAGCTGGACATCAGTGAAGTGAAATTTCTGATTTCTTTGTAGACTCAGTTGGGTCATGTGACATTTTTCTAGAAATTCTCTTATGAGAGGATGTTTTGCTGAAACAGACTCATGAGAGACTGTTTTGCCAAAGCAGACATGTGAGAGGGCATACGATGCTTTGCTGGGGTGAACACTGGAACTTCTTTCCACACAATGTTTGGAAAGAACTCAAATATCACCTCACAGACAGTGAGAGGAGGCATTGCATTGGTTTGCTTGCAATGCTTCCCTGGTCTTCACTGACAATGCTCTTGGATTGGTTCACCTTGTAACACTTTGCTGGTCTTCACCAATCTTCATTGGTTATGACTTCATAGAGAAAAACATGCCAAAGAACTTCTTGTGGTATTCTGGCTGCTTCTTGCTGCTTACCCAGACTGATTTGGTGGAGCCTTAAGCTTTCTTCTGGATTGAGTCCCTGTTACTGATTCACATTTGGTGTTTGCGGATTGGACTGCCCCTACTGATTCGTGTTTGATAATTTGGACTAGACTGCTGGTATCCTGACAATAAAGGTTGGTGTCCTTCAGAGAACTACTTCTAAACAGTTCCACATATCCCTTGTCCTATTGGCCATCTTTCTCTCCTACATTTGGTCATTGGGCTAGCAGGGAGGACCCTTATTAAAGTAGGCTTTGGAAAAATCAAAGCCTACACATCAGAATAGCTTTGGCCCTACTGCTAGAGGAAGCCACAGGAGCTCAGCACTGATGGCCAGCCTGAATGGGCAGTAAAGCCTCCATCTTCTCCACTGGGAATTGAAGGGGAGGAGGAAACCATGATAGACAGGTTGTGTGTGTGGGGGGGGAGCTTCACTGTACTAGTCAGAGAGAATGGACAACCTCACTAGGTCTGCTCCTTTTCTTATCTTGTGGTAAGAGTCATCGCCTGAGCTTCCTTGCAAGGCTGCAGCCACTTCAGCAACAGATGATCTTAGTCTTCATTTCCTCCCTTCCTGCCTCTGCTTTATTCCCACCCACTCTTCTCAACAAGGTGTTAGTACTTGCACTTTACATTAAACTCTGATTTTCAGGACACCTTGGTTAAGATACTGTGACTGAGTCTTGTTGAAGGCTTGACGCCAGGAGCCCTCATGTAGACAGTAAAGGGTGGTTGGTAGATGTACAATATTTTTGGGAAGATTCCTATATTCTGTTTGGAGGAGGATCAGAATTGGGGTAATAAGACAGGCAAACCTGAGAGCACCCACACTTGCTGATAACATGGCCAACGGAGGTTTGTGGTACCTACCCATGCAGCACAGGTTAGTGTGCGCACACAGAGCACCTCCTACTTCGGGTAGCTCTGGGCCTCCAGATGCTGACATTCTGAAAGGATGTAGAAATGTGTGCCCTTGGAACTAAGGTGGTGGCATCAGTAAATGAAAGGCTTGGGTCAGATTGCTGCTGTGTAAATTTTTTATACACAGATTTTTTTTTTTTATAGCCGCATTTCCAGCAGATACATAGGTGTTTTTCAGCAGCGAATGGAACACCTTCTGGAAAATAAATCACCCTGAAGCAGTTATTCGAATGTCCCTTGCCCTAAAACATTTTAACAACCCTGTCATTTATTTCTTCCAAATCATCTATCATTTATCCCTTCCTGGCTGAGGCCACATTCATCCACAGGCCTGGGTATGGTATGCCATCAGAGGCAACAGCTCAGCAGCTCTGGGTCCGGCAGGTTCTCTCCTGCCTTGCTCAAGTTCAGTATTTAGAATGAATTTAGAATGAATTTTCTGTTGTTGAAACAGAAACTGAGTGTTACCTGAATCCTATGGGTGGTGAACAGGTGAGGGCGAGGTGAAGGTAGGGTCTGAGTAAAAAAAGGGATGGGTGAGAGAGAGGAGGGAGAGGGAGAGGGAGAGAGGAGAGAGGAGAGAGAGAGAGGGAGAGGGAGATGAAGAGGGAGATGAAGAGGGAGGGGGAGGGGGAGGGGAGGGGGAGGGAGAGAACGCCTCAAAGCATTATGGGCTCTGGTAATAGCTCAGCTTCTGTGTCCACCCCTGAATGTGGCCCAAGCCCAGCCATGGGCTCTCTGCTTCTGCTTCACCATCCATCTCTGGAAATCCAGTTCACTGACATCCTTTTTGTTAGAGACAGGAAACAGCAGGAGCACAGCAGATTCTTCTAGATGTGCTGTGTGTGTGTGTGCGTGTGTGTGTGTGTGTGTGTGTGTGTGTGTGTGTGTGTGTGTAGTGAGAAAATAAATGGAAGGCCCTCTATTTGTGGCAGCACCGTTCTTACCCACCTTTCTGTGACTATGCTTGCCTGTTATTTCTTCCACAAGCGTTGTGATGCCAGACACCATCCTTCCACCCTGTATCTCTATATTCGAAGTGGTAAAGGACCGGCACAGAGGAGGCACTCAGTAAGTATTTGTTTCTTAGGTGAGTGGATGAATAGAAATGATTAAATCAGGATACATATCACAGTCATTAACATCTGTTTGTCTACATATCCATGATGAATGGTCAGAGAATGAGGTGACTAAGATTACTACATGGGAACTGCATGCAAGTTGTTGTGTGTGCCTCCAGGATGTTGACTATTAAGTAAATCTAAATTACTTTTTCTTATTGCTTTGTCGGTTTACTTTATTTAATTTATAATTTTATATTTAATCTATAATTAAAGTCACAAATAAATTGGTAAATAAATAAATTGAATTATCTATGTAGCTAAGGATGATCTTTGACTTCTGATCCTCTTCCTCCCATCTCTTAAGTGCTGGGATTACAGACGCGTCACCAGACTCTATTAATACAGAGCTGGAGTTTGAATCCAGGGCGTTGAGATGCTAACTAAGTGAGCTACATTCCCTGGCCCAAATATAAGGAGAGTGACAGCTGAATAAGCAGTATATAATAACCATAAAAATGATTTCGCCAAGGATTAATTCCACATATTAATGCATTTGGTTCCTAGTATAACACTACAAAGTAGAAGCCACTATTAATATCACATATTTATAAATATAAATATATCCAATTTATATATAATACCATTTATAAATTTACTTTAAATGTATTATATTGTGTGCATGTGCACACCTGCAAGTGTGTTTTTGTATGCATGCATGAGTGTGTGTAAAAGAGAGAGAAGAGAGAGAGAGAGAGAGAGAGAGAGAGAGAGAGAGAGAGAGAGAGATCTCATTGGAGCATGTGTTTTCCATGTCTGTACCCTCTTGCCATATGACCATTGTGTGCCAAGTGGTATGATACTGAAGTCCCAAGGCTCATGACAGGGCAGGTGAATAAAGAAAGGTCCTAGGCTTAGCAGTAAAATCAACTATTTAGTTGAGAGAATGTGCTAGAGATTAACAAGGGAAAAATCATGGAAATTAAATACAAATAGGGAGCTTGCTGGTAAATCAAAGAAGTAGAATATTTAATCCATATAAATAAAAAGCAGGTAAAGAATGAGTGTGTGTTCAGAGAAGGGGCAGCATTCAAAAGCAAGAGGGTCCTCTGACAAGGGAGGACAAATACACAATTAAACTGGCAAACAGAAGCCGTCAGGAAGAGGGGTGGCCCGCTAAGTATCGCGGCTGCATGAGGGTAGCCTCTCTGGAGGCCATGCGATTTCCATTTCTCTGATTCCATATTTACCCAGCAGCCTTCAAATTTAAATTCAATTTTTCAGTGTTCCCTGACCTGGATAAGGAAGCAGTGAAAACCAACAACAACAATGAAAAAACCCCAAATGCAAATAACCTGCCTGCTTTAAAGCAATAATTTTCACAGAAAACCATTAAATTTGCTCTGTCTTGCTGTCTTAAGAAATGCTGCAGGGGTGGACAGTACTGCAGGTACCCCTTCCTGCCTCCTCCAAGGATAGCACAGGAAATGAGCAAAATGCAGCGGCTGTTTTCAGCTCTGTCCAAAGTACTGAGGTAGATGGTATTGTCTTAGCAAATGGGAGTCTCATCTGCAAGAGCGCCACCTTCCATTGTGTGTCTTGCCAAGGAGAAACTGGTCCTCTGTAGACCGTGAGGAGGGCATAAACCACGAGGAAGGTAAAAAACCATCTGAGAGAATGGTTCTGCATTCCTTGATCTTTCTTCCCCCCTCTCTATCCTGTGAGCTAGCTCTGACCTTGGTGGCTCAGCAGAGGACATTTTTCCCATCGAGGACTGAGAATGCCTGGCCCTCATGATAGTACTCACTTAGTGCTGGTACTGTAAACCTACAGAATTTTTTAGTTAAAACTATATATATATATATATATATATATATATAATATATATATAACAATTATATATAATAATTTCCTGCATAGTTACATATAATTATCCATATAAAATTTGTGTATATAATCTATTATTTATTTTATATAACGTATTTTATAATATATATCAATATTTGTGTGTATGTGTGTGTGCATATATGTATATCAATATCAGTGTGTGTATGTGTGTGTGTGCTACATGTGTAGAGATGACCATGGAAGCCAGAAGAGGGCATCAGATCCCTTAGAACTGGAGTTAGACATGGTGGTTGTGAACATAGGAGTAGGACCCAAACTCTGGTCCTCTTCGAGAACAGCAAACACTCTTCACTGATGACTTATCTCTCCAGATCCATAAACCTTTTATGTTGAGGCCTTGGGAAAACTTAAAGACTAAGTTTGTTTGGTTTTGGAAATAACTTCAACATGGTTTTAGTTTCATCCACTTAAAAAAAAATCATAGAGAAAAGAAGCATGTTAAGTTCTCTGTATCAAGGATGATGTAGTTTGATAGCCCTTTCTCAC
>BDUI01000084.1:226781-237529 GCA_002335545.1 Apodemus speciosus
GCATACCATCTCATGCCTTTCTAAGTTTTTATTTCTCCTATCACAGACTAGAGTCATTTGTATTGTCTGGAGTGAGGATGTGTGGAAGGAATACAAAGTTAATATTATTACAAAATAAGCTCAAATAAACTTGCTTCCCCTGAATTATTTGCCTTGCTTATAAGCTTTGAAAAAAAAAAGATTTATTTGTATCTGCCTGTATACCTGTATGCCAGAAGAGGGCATCAGATCACGTTACAGATGGTTGTGAGTCACCCTGTGGTTGCTGGGAATTGAACTCAGGACCTCAGGAAGATAAGCCATACTCTTAACTGCTGAGCCATTTCTCCAGCCCTTGCTTACCATGTCTTAATAGGGGAGGGTCTTTGGAATTACCCAATAAGATTTGGTGTACGGGTATCTCCTTGGGTTAGTCTTAAGAGGATTAAAAAAAATCATACAGGTATGGTGGCACATGCCTATAATTCTAATACTCAGAAGACTGAAGTACGAAGGCCAACCTGGGCTATGCGGTGAGTTCCAGGCTGAACAGGGGTATATTGTATAAAAAAAATTGTATAGATCTTACATATCAACTATGGAAAAGATAAGATAAACCCTAAAACCAAGAGCATAGAGTTGATGCAGGGTACCTCTAAGTATTAGCGCGGAGATGAAGGCTTGCTGGTTGTCACCCTTCTGTGTGACCTTGTAACTCTGACTCTGATCCCTGAGCTTGCTGGGCAAGGCTTTGAAAACTCCTCCAGTCGAGACTGAAATCAGCCTGAAATAAACATGAAACCTTTTCTTCCAGCCCCTCCCCTCCCCCATGCCATTGCTCGTTCATAGTTAATGTCTACGTGGAACGAACTCACTGCACTGGTTTTCATTTCCTACTCCCCAAAGCCTCCTTCAGAGTCATAAAACCATGAATAAGAGGAATTAGCAAATAGAAAGCCTATGATTTTAGAGTATCTGGGGTAAATGGGAATATAATTAGGCTGGTGCTGGTTCACAATTACGAAAGGGATTATACCAGCCTTTACTCACCATCTATGGAGGTAACCTGGAGAAAGCTGCCTGATTTGGAGGGAATTACCATGTTAGCCCACAGCTCCAGGCCAGCCCCTTGCTCTCCTAGCCAGTGCTAACCTTCCAGGCCCCTTCTCAAAGAAAACTCACCGGTTCCCACCCCTGCTGCCTTCCAAATGCTCTCGTTATTCTGACACAATTGTACTCTTCTCCTAGGGCAATGTTCACTTCGAAATGGGCTTCCAATTGTGTTGACACACCTCATTAGCGGAGTCAGACCTCTTAAGTCAGGGACTCTCATACTGGTGTTAAGCGCGGCAAAGAAATAAAAAGAGACAAACTAACAATTGGAGAAAAGCTTCAGTGTTGCTCAAAGGAATTCACATTGAGTCCGTTGTTCCAGGTGGTTTTAAGGCTTGTCGCTGTTGTTACTATTTTTTATTTCACTTTGTTTTTCTTCATCTTGGGTGAGGAAGGCATCTATTTGTGGGCAGCGAGGATCTCTGGCCTCTGAATCAGAGGGAGGAGGCTTCTCCTGTTTCTCTCTCCAGGCCCTGCCACCATGCCTTACCTACATCCTCAGGTGTACATGCAGCTAAATCCATTTAAATGTTTTATTTTATCAGCCTCTGCTGTGGCTGTATTTGGCAGCTTATTTTACTTACTGGTTTATCCAGTGAGCCATTTCTCAGTTGTCTGAGGGAATACTTGGGCAAGGAGCCGGAGCAGGTGTTTAAACCTTTGGCAGGGCTTGTCACTTGGAAGAGGACCAACCCAGCTTGGGCCATGCACTGTGGTAGTAAATCTCCACCCTCTTGCAGCTTTCTCCTGCCTATCGATGATTTACATAACAGGAGGAATTTCTAGAAGGTTCTATTGAGTCAGATGACTGATGGCCTCAGAACCATTGAATGAATCAGTTCCCATTAAAAGACCAGACTGGAGACAATCACTTTTCTTTCTTCCTCTGCTTGCCCTCTGTATTTTCTTCCACAAGGTCTTTCATACCAAAGAGAA
Source organism: Apodemus speciosus (assembly GCA_002335545.1). Classification (NCBI taxonomy): domain Eukaryota; kingdom Metazoa; phylum Chordata; class Mammalia; order Rodentia; family Muridae; genus Apodemus; species Apodemus speciosus. The sequence continues at coordinate 228,810 of BDUI01000084.1, forward strand.
TGGCTTCACAAACTTGCTGTGCGCAATTAGTAAGCAATACTTGACTTTTTCTAGACACGTTGTTTGATGTTACGTGATTAGCTGTCGCTAACATCAGAAATGGGAGAGAAATGCTGGGAGAGAGAGAGAAACTGCTGAGAGGATACAGGCAACAGCCCAGGCCACCAAAGCTCGCCAAAGAAAAGAACACCACAGATCAGTGGTGACCGGCAGAGCGGACAGCACCGGGAGGGGTTGCCTCTTCTAGGGGACACTGCACACTTAACTCCTTTTAGACATTTTTTTTCTTATATATTGTTATTTTGCAAAGTATATCTTAAAGCCCTATTTGGGTAAAGTCGTAGTTTTTAGTCTGAAGATTTTCCACAGCCAATGCAATCCTCCTCCGTTACATGGAATTATTCTTAGTGTAGCTTTCAGCCTGTCCTTTCCCTTTGTAAACCACCGATGCTTCTTTCTGGTCGTTACTGCCTTTAACGATGCTTTGAGATCAGTCAGAGAAAAATTCTCCGTTTGAATTGCACCATTACACCTGAAATAGGCAGTGCAGTAAGTCGCCTACCACTCAAAATGTATGGTCTATTCTGTTCAAAAATGTTTCCTTGTGATCCTGGAATTGCGACAGTCTATAGTTGTTCTTTTAAAATATGGAGATGTTACTTTCTTTGCTAGTTTATTTCAAATTCCTTGTTGGGGAAGAGGAGCCCCAGGCATTCTATCCATTGACTCACTATCAGCCCTAGCTAAATAAAAGGAATTTCCCTCTTCCTGACATACAAATAATTACTTTAAACGCAGTACCTAATACCTGATGGATATTCAATATTTTAGTCTTCAGTAGTGAAGTAGAATTTATTTTGATGATGATGATGATGATGATGATGATGATGATGATGATGATGATTTTTTAGTGTTTTCTCAAGACAGGGTTTCTCTGTATAGCCCTGGCTGTCCTGGGACTCACTCTGTAGACCTGGTTGGCCTCGAACTCAGAAATCCACTTGCCTCTGCCTCCCGATTGCTGGGATTAAAGGCGTGTGCCCCCACCGCCTCCCGACTGATTTATGGTTTTTATTGCTGGGGGTGAAACCCAAATGTTGCATTGCATTATGCCAGACAATTGTTTCATCATGGAGTTACATCCCAGACCTCAGTTCTTTTGTTTCCTCGTTTTAAAATATTTTACCAATGAACTTTGTCACCACAACAAATGCATCCTCATCACTTTCTTACCCTCCCCCACCTCCGATCTTCCCCTTCCTGTGAGTGCTTTCCCCACATATCATCATTTCATCTGAGACCCACTAGTTTTATCCTGGACTCTCTGTGTGACCACTGGTCTGGAAGTTTCTATTGGAGACGAGTGGGTTCACTAGGTGGTACACAACTAAAGACAATGGCCATTCGTCCTGCAGAATCCATCGGTAGCCAATGGTTGCTCATCAGGGAGGGGACGCCTCCTCCCCATCCATGATTGACGGTTGGTAAGTCCACTCTTTCGGAGACAAGATCACACAAAAGATTGGATTCTTTTCCAATCTGTGGGGTGCTGATTTGTCCTATTGGTAGTGTCTTTCACCTTCTGAAAAGCTTTGCAGTTTCATAAGGTTCCATTTATCAATTGGTGAACTTAGAGCTTGAACCATTGGTTTCAGGTTCAGGAACTTGTCTCCTGTACCAGTGTGTTCAAGGGTATTTCTCACTTTCTCTTGTATGAGATTTAGTATATTCAGTTTTATGTTGAAGTTCTTAATCCGCTTGGAGAGGCTCCACCTCGCAGCTTACTCAAACAGACACAGACACCTACAGGCAAACAATGGATGGAGCTCAGGGATTCTTATGGAAGACTAGAAAGAAGAATTGTGGATCCCAAAGAGGAAGAAACTGCACAGGAAGACCAACAGAGTCAACTAACCTGAACCCTTGGGACTCTCAGACACTGAGCCACCAACCAAAGAACATACACAGGCTGGACCTAGGCCTCCCTTCTCAAATGCAGACAATGTGCAGCTTGTCCTTCATGTAGGTCCTGATAACTGGAGAAGGGGCTAACCTAAAAGCCATTGCCTGTATGCGTGATATGTTCTACTAACTGGGCTGCCTTGTCTGGCCTCAGTGGGAGAAGAAGTGTCTTGCCTCTCAGAGACTTGAGGTACCAGGGTGAGGGGATATCCAGGGAGGATCCCCCCTGCCCAGAGGAGAAGGGGGAAATGATTGTTGGAGGGGTGACTGGGAGGAGGGCAGTGAACGGGATGTAAAGTGAATACATAAAAAATTAAATTAAATTTTAAAAATTTAATTTTTATTTAAAAAAAGGCATGCATTCTCTCCTAAGGAGCAAGCCTCAAATTCAGTTGGAGAGCAGTTGGTTATTTCCATAACAGTTTTGCCACTATTGCATGGGCGGTCACATCTTAGCACGTCGGCACTGAGTTCATCGGGTGTACAGCTTTGTAGAACTGCTGCTGCCTTGGCACTGAGTTCATTGGGGATACAGCTTTGTAGAACTGCTGCTGTCTTTTCTCCTCCAGCAGCCTGCACAGTGACTTCCAGCACTATAAGCACTCGCCAGCAGGGAGGAAGCTTCCAATTCAGTTCTCGCTTGATCTCCCTATGACTACAAGCATGTGGAGTATCTTCAGCAATAGGGGCTCATCACCTGGTTCTGATGGATGACTAAGCCAGTGCCTTCTAATGACCAACTCCTATAAAGGCATCCCATCTTCTCAATTTTCCTTTAAATTTATATATGGGACATACAGAAGAACAGACCAGGATGCCCTCAGAACTTCTAAGATAGAATTAAAAATCCATCATTAATCCACCTTCAGCAGTGGAAGAAACAAGACATGAATATAGAAAAGGAATCTGAGATCAGAAGATTATTCAAAGGGAGAATAGATAGTATGTGATCCCAGGTTAAAGATAATGTTACATTCAGAGAACCAAAGAGGCAGATAGTCTATGTTTAAGAATTGATGTAAAAAAAAAAAAAAAAAAAAAAAAAAAAAAAATAAAAGTGATACATGTCTTGGTTCCTATAGAAAATGTGGACTGGGGATGTGGGGAATAGACTTTTATTTCTAACAGTTTGGGAGGCCAGAAAGTCCAAGAATTTGGTTCATGGCTAGATACCTCCCCTTGATACACACACAGATATTTTCTTGCTAGATCTTTATCCAGTGGAGTGAGATGTCGTGTCTGATGTCTCTTCTTAAGAGGGCACAAATCCCATCTTGACCTAATTATCTCCATCCCAGATACAATCACACTGAGGATTAGGCTTTAGCATATAAATTATGTCAAGAAACGAACAGCATATAGCACACTGTATGAGCCTAGGTAATGACGAAGAGTCAGAACTAGGATACAAGCCCTGGGAAAGATTGGTACATGAGTCAAGTATCATGGTAACAAACTTACTGACTTAATTTGGAGATGAAACTTTGTAAATATGTCCACTGGTCCTGGCTGTTTTCATTGTATGACGCAAGTATTAGCCTTCAGTTGAGAGTAAGGAGTCAGGGCTCTAACTTGTAATTCAATCAGCATAGGAGAAGTCAAACAAATGTTAGAGATAATGGGGAGGTATTAGGGAAAGAGCCAGGTAACAGTGAGAGGGTGGGTCTAGGAATCAGGAGCAGCCTTGGGAAAATGACTCTAAGGATGTCTCAGTGCCTTCTCTACACTCCTTCTCCCTGACTATCCCTTTCCTCTCTCACCAACTGCCATCTTCCCTGTAAATGTAACTCTGTGCAAGCATCTCCACGTTGCCCCAGGAAAGGTTACCTCCCTTAGTCAATGGAAACAAAAGGAATTGTAGAAAACTTAACTTTGTGGGGGAAATGCTCTTAAGTAGTGCTAGTAGAATCATTCGTAAACTTGCCATTGAGCCGCTGCCGGAAGGAAGAGGAATCCAGATGCTGACACCTCTGGAGGACACTGAGAGCCACCAGAGCCAAATTTGAGACTATTTTGTGTTTTGTAACCCATAGAGGTATTGATTCTTTCCTGCTGCCTTCTATGGGAGCCAGAGATAATTGTAAGAAGACAAGGCTTGGGGCATGTAGAAGAAGGGGTTTCCTGGTGGGTCCAAACGTGGGGGTGGGGCAGAGAACTACAACCTCTTAGTGTCAGGCTCTCTTCTGCAAGCCTGCCTCTGATACCCTGTAGCCTGGCCATGTTGATGTGTCATAATCAAAACCCTTTCCTCCATTCTAATATTAGTAAACACCAAAAAGAAGTCACACCAGCTGCCTCCTGGTTGCTCTCATTTCTATATTTTGTGCTAATGAGTGGGGTAATTTACAAGATGGGTTTCTTGTACTCAGTGGCTTGAATAAGGCAGGTTTATTTCTATCTTTAGATAGTGTCTCGGGTATCCTGTGTTCTGAGAACTGTCATGCAGAGCTCAAGAGGGCGCATTCACCCCGGAAAGACACTTCTGCTTCCTGAGTTTAAATTAAATCCTTGACATTATAAAGCATTAGGGGATACATTACCATCGTCAAGTGTGTACTGTTCATACAGAGGGCTTCTTCTTTTAGATTACATTATTCAAAATTAAGTTAAAATTTCTTTTTTTTATTGTGCTTTAATATTTCTCGGTTGCGGACAGATCAATATTTCTAGGTTGTGCACACACTCTACCTAACGGCTGTGAATCCTATTTGCTTTGAAAGAAATAGCACTTAAGGACTGTCAATCAAGTCAGTTGTAAAAAACATAGAATTTTTTTTAAAAAAATTATTCTGCCTCCTTCTCACATCTAAATATAGCTAACTGGTTGGAATGCCTATGAACGAGAGCTAAGCAGCACTTAAAAATGTTGCAGTTACAATTGATCCATGCGAAGAAAATGGTCCCGTTTTTTTTTCCCATCTATGCATGTAAACTAGGTCATCTTTATTAGATTGAAAGTTAAATAAGATTATAGGCAAAGGTCACGAGTTAGGAAATGGCCGGTGTTCTTAAATTCGCTTATATTTCAAAATCGAAATATTTCAGTTCTAAAATCCTTATACCCTGGTTGACAGGGTGTAATTTCTGATCTCAGTTTGGCTGTTGCTTAGCTGAATTCTCTCTCTCTCTCTCTCTCTCTCTCTCTCTCTCTCTCTCTCTGTGTGTGTGTGTGTGTGTGTGTGTGTGAGATGGGATTACCTATAGTCCAGGATGATCTTAAACTCTTGGGTTTCCTGCACTTACCTGTAGGATGTTCTGACATGGCCAGCTTCATTACCATTAGTTTAAAACAAATATGCCCACCCCTACACACACCTCCAAGTTCCTACTGACTTAATCTCTTTTTTTCTAAAGCCTGAGTTCTCTGAAATGCTACAGTTTAAAACCAAAATATTGGGAATCATTTGGAGTCTATGCATCTAGTTCAGGGGCGGAGTGCTTGACTGACATGTCCAGGTCCTGCATTCTATCCCCAGCACCACTAAACCAAAGAATGAAGGACAAACTTGCATACTTGTTTGGTGCATTCCTGAGAAGCCAGAGTTAATATCAACACACAGCTTAAAACAGGAAGAAAAAAAAGAATCCTCCGGTAACGATGAAACTGACTTGCCTAATTAAAATCTGTTTACTGTTTCTGAAAGTAAATAAAGCAAACGCATTCCTCACACAGCTCATCTACTAATAACCTAACAACTGTTTATCCAGGGACTACGTGCTTTGGGCTTGTCCCTGTGTGTATGTATTTGATCTTCTCCATGTACGAGATTTCATTTAACCGTCACATAATTTATATTTACAAAGTGATATCTGGATTCTTCTGGTGCATTACCAGCCAGGGCGTCACTAAAGGAGTCATACTGTGCCCTAACACTCACGATGTTCTTTGTATCGCCGTGTAAGGACTTTGTGTCATCAGATGGAACAATGGACTGTACCATTAAATTAGCACCATTTTGCAGTGTTGTCTGACAGAAGCTCACACTTAATCCGAGAGGTTATTCAACCCTATCCAATATGATTACTCTATAAATATTTGCCCAAGCTCAGCACCCGCCATTAGATCACTAATCACACACAGGTTTGCTATTGTGAAGACCCTGAGTGTCAGCAGTTTGAGAAACAAAGCTAATTAGTTTTGATTTAGGGATGGGAAGAGTTAGGGAGTGGAGGGTAAATCCATTCCCATAGCACAGTGGCTATTTAGAGCACACGTGAATGAAAAATTTGTTATTGTTTGTACAGGAGTTTGAGAGGAATGGGAAGACTGTTGGGTGAGAGATACAGACACGTGGTGTGACAGTCAGTGACTGTAATTAACAAAGACTGGTGAGATGGGATCAGAGCAGGTGGCACATAGAAATACTACCTTAATAGTGCCACTTGAAATAAATCCACATCTAAGTAAATATCAACTCCTCTGCCTTGTTTTCTTCTCTCTCTCTCTCTCTCTCTCTCTCTCTCTCTCTCTCTCTCTCTCTCTCTCTCTCTGTGTGTGTGTGTGTGTGTGTGTGTGTGTGTGTGCATGTGTTTATTTAAAAGAGGTTCTCAGGCAGCTCAGGCTGTTCTCAAACTCATTTTGCAGCCAAGGATGAGCTTGGACTCCTGTTCTTTCCAGCCTTCCCTCCCACGTGTTGGAATGGCATGCATGTGCCCTTTTTCTCATTCTAACCAGATCATTGTCCCTACATTCTGACCATAAGGAATTCTTGGGGCAGCACCAGCCTTGACCCAGTAGTATTGATTTGGGAGGAGGGTAACAAAGGAAATCATTACCATTACCTGGACACTGTCATCAATATTCTGGGACACTTGAATTTGTCTGTTTTAGTCAAACATCTGCATCTTTTACAAACTGTCTACATGCTTTCAGGATTTATATTCCTGCACAAACATCATGACCAAGAAGCAAGTTGGGGAGGAAAGGATTTATTCAGCTTACATTTCCACATTGCTGTTCATCATCAAAGGAAGTCAGAACAGGAACTCATGGAATCAGGAGCTGATGCAGGGGCCATGGAGGGGTGCTGCTTACTGGCTTGCTTCCCCTGGCTTGCTCAGCTTGCTCTCTTATAGAACCCAGGAGTAGCAGGCCAGGGATGGCACCACCCACAATGGGCTGGGACCTCCTCCTTTGATCACTATTTGAGAAAACGCCTTACAGCTGGATCTCATGGAGGCATTTCTTCAAGGGAGGATCCTTTCTCTGTAATAACTCCAGCTTGTGTCCAGTTGACACACAAAATCAGCCAATACGCTGTCTTATTTTACAATCCTGCCCTACTCCCTGCCTCCTAGGGAAACACGACCAACACAATGCCCTCCTTTAGTGACTGTGATTGTTAATGTTTACTGTCAAGTTGATGGGGTCTACAATCAAAATGGGACAAGGCTTTGGACCTTTCTCGAAGAAGTGTCTGGATTATCTAGACTAGGTCAATGGCAGAGGACGCCTCCACTTCATGGTCATGGAAAGGAGAGAGCCTCTGGAGCATCCGAGTTCATCTGTCTCTGCATCCACTGAAGATGCAGTACGATATTCTCTTCTCAGGCTCCTGACGCCATGATAACTTGGACCTCCGTGCTGTGATGTACTTCAAACTCTGAGCCAAACTCAGTGTTTCTTTGCACTGTTTTTACAAGGCATTTGATCAGTGCAATAAGGAAAGAAGTTAATAGAATAACAAACAACTTTATAAACAGCACGAATTAGCCTTGTTCTAGCTTTTGAGAGGCAACGCGTTTCTATGGAATGCTGGCTAGTCTGATTCAGTAAGGGGTAAAAATTAATATTGATTGAACCCCAAACTGTGCCAAACATTGGATCGTTGCCCCTTATAATTATGCTTTCATTTAATTTAATACTGACAATGACATCATTGATAAGGCTTTTTAGGTCCATTTCTAAGGTAAGATGCAAGAAATAACCCGAACGGGTTCAGTATTTAAGTGGACTTGTTGTTAAGTGCACTTGTTGCTCTTGCAGAGGACTTAGACTTCATTCCCAGTATATACACGGTGGCTCACAGTTGTCTGCAATTTCCACCCCAGACAATCGGGTGCCTTCTTATGGCCTCTGCACACACTTGGTGCACATCCATAGATGTAGCCAAAATGTTCACATACATAAAATAATATGTCTAAAAATCAAACTGGCCTCAGTGAGGTCAGATGACCCAGCCTCCTTAGGAGCCAGGCTTCTGCAGTTGCATTTGAAACCTTCGGTCAGTCTCCTTTTTCTGGGTCACTCTTCTTTTCTGGAAAGTAAGAGAAGATGACAGGAAAGATTTTCTGAATATTTTGGTTATATAATTGTACGTATGTATGTGTGCATGCATGCATGCATGCATATATGTATGTATGTAGGTGTGTAGCTATGTATGTACATATATAGGTATGTAGTTATTGTGTATAATTTTCCCCCTACTAGGAATTAAATCTATAGCCTTACACATATAAGATGGATCAGGATTTTCAATGGACACTGCTTTAGAAACTACTAGATTAGACAATAGTTCACACAAGTTTTAAAAATCTATGATTCTTGGCTGTCTGACACACACACACACACACACACACACACACACACACACACATTTACTGGCACAAATAAATTTAATAGAGAGGATGGAAGACCTGGGGTCTTCCAGGCAAAGTGCCTGTCTGGCATATGTTAAGCCCTTGATTTTATGCCTTGAAACACACACACACACACACACACACACACACACACACACACACACACACACACACACACA
>BDUI01000084.1:254908-290944 GCA_002335545.1 Apodemus speciosus
TCCATCCATCCATCCATCCATCCATCCATCCATCCATCCATCTATCTATCTATCTATCTATCTATCTATCTATCTATCTATCTATCTATCCATCCATCTTCCTACATACTTACCTACCTATCCTGGACACTTCCCTAACAGCAAGCTTTCAGCGAGTTTGTTTTCTTCGTTACAGAGCTTTGCCATTATTCTGGTTTCAATTAGGCTTAGCAGGCTCACGACAAAGAGAAAAGATTCAGAATTATATTCCCTTTATGTGGTCAGTGCTGCTTATTTCTCAGTGTTCTTACCCTTACTCCCCATGATATGGTTCCCCTGTACTGGGGAAGTGGGAGATATCTGAGAGGAGGCTCATGGGCCCATGGTGCAGACAGAATATGGACTTGGTGCTGGCCGGTCTCCCAGAATCACAGGCCTGAGGAGTTAGCCCCTCCCTGGCAACCACGCAAACCCACGGTGTCAGCTTCATGCTTATGATTTGCAGATGTGGAGATCCCTCATTGCCTTTTCTTTCCAACTGCTGACCCCTCTGAATGTCACCACTAACTTCTGGAAGGTTCCTGATTTTTCTCTCCTTCCCCACCACTGATTTCCAACATGCTGAGTGAAAAACCACCACAACCACCACCACCAAAACCTTTCTGGACATTTTTATCCAGCACTAATAAAGTTTTGTTCTGGAAACAATCACAGAGGCTTTTATTTTGAAGGTTATTAAATAGCAGAATTTTCTACTTGAAAAACTTCCTGAGATTTTTTTTTTAAAAAAAATTAAAGTCCTTGCTGTATTTCTTCAGATCTCTGTTCAGAGGCAAGGACCATAGGGATTCTTTATTAAGCTAATTAACTTTACAAGAGCTCTGAAGGATAGGGCATTTTACCATGACTCTTATTCCCCCAGTACCAGAGCAAAAGCAGATATATTAAAAACTACTGAAAGTATTATCTTGCACTGAGATAACACACTATGCTTTCAAGAGCATGAACTCAGAGACGTGGATCAACTCACTGTCATACGTGGAATTTAACAATAATCTAGGGCAAGGTGAACCCTTTATTTCATGAATTTCATCCAAGTGTAGATAAAAACAGAAAAAAATTGCATCTGTGTTGAACACGTACAGAAGGGTTTCTCCTCACTAATTTCTAAATAGTTCTGTATAGCTATTTGTATGGCATATACGTGGCATTGGGCATTACAAACGATGACAAGATGTATCCTAATGGCGTCCTGTTGCTGCGATAAAAGACTCAAACCAAAAACTGATTGGGAAGGAAGGGATTTGTTTAGCCTACATTTTCAGACCATAGTCTATAACTGAGGGATATCAGGGTGGGAACTAAAGTAGAAGCCTTAAAGGCACCCCTCTCTCTGTGTCTCTGTGTCTGCATTTGTGTCTCTGTCTTTGCATCTCTGTCTGTCTTTATGTCTTTCTCTGTCTCTCTCATTTTTCTTATTCAGCCTACACCTACCAGCTTGAGGACGTGACTATCTATAGTGCACTGGGCCCACCCACATCAATGAACAGTTCCTCACAGACATGGCCACAGTTGAGTTTTCCTCTTCCCAGTGAATTCAGGTTTTATCAAGTCCACAATACAAACCATTGGAAGCTCAATGGGAGGCTTGCTTAGACAATACACAGCAGAGACTTGAGAATCTGTGGGATGTGATGTCCTCAGGACGCATCTGAGTAGTTTCTGCCAGACCGCATGCAAGGAGCACATTTTTATCTTAAGGAGACAATATTCAGAGTTTTCTTAGGAAGCTTCAGTTTCATCGTCATTAGAACAGCCAAGCACCCAGTACATGGTATCTCTAGGAAGAAGAGAGAATGCAAGGGGTGGGAGGTGTGTCCACTAGGTCGGCCACAAGTAGACATCAAATTGTTAGTGGAATTAGGCTTAACAGAGTTAAGACATCGAAAGGCAAATGGGGTAAGTCTTCTCAAAGAATCAGCACAATGTATTAGCAGCATGCAGGAGGAAACATTAGAGACCTGGGTTTGTGTCTCAGCTCCCATATTCTGTTTCTATGAAGTAGATAACAACTTTATATTCATAAACATTATGTAGAGTTTTACAGTAAAGTCTGAGGTACTTCTGGACACAACAAACTCTTACAAAATTAAATATTTGTGGGGATGGGTTCTATCATATTTCCCAACAGCACATAGACAACTGCCTGCCCAGCAGGCAGATAGATGTACACTGTAGACTATTGGTAAATGGAGGAAGTTTCTGGAGACTAACCTGTAAAGCTATAGGAAGGAATTTAAAACAGGAATAGGCATCATGAAGATTAGATGCTGCTTAAGGAGAGTGCGAGAGAACATGCATGCCTTCGGGAATGGATAAAGGCAGGGGTCAGGGGTCAGAGGGTACTGGAGAAGGGGAGGAGCTCTGATGTTAAGCCCTAGATTAAATCCCCATCAGTTTTGATGTACTGTCTCCTTTCTCCTGAGCGCAGTGTACCTTTACCTCCTGGCTCCTTCTGTTTACCACTTACTTTACTTAGGTGCTTGCTTGCTTGTTTTGTTCATTGTTTGTTTGTCCACTATTTGTTTGTTTGTTGTGTACACCTGTGCTTGCACACACTTCCTGATGTATACAAATGCGTTGGACAGTTTTCAGGAGTTGATTCTCTCTTTCCACCGTATGGGTTCTAGGGATTGAACTCGGGTTGTCAGGCTCAGCAGCAAGCACCCTTTGCAGACTGAGCCCTCTCTCCAGCCCCTCAGTTTCCTCCTGACAGCTTTTAGATGGATGTGAATACAGAATGGGACATGATGCTCTCTGTCCGGCAAAGCTGGTCCCCTTTCCCTGGCTCCTCTTTCCGCATGTAGTTTCCTCATTGTGTGTACTGGGAAGTCTCCACTCTCCTTTCTTCCTCCACCTGGGCTGCTGTTACCATGATGATGAGGGCATCATGAAGTTTATTGGGCCAGGTTCTGTCACATGAGCCTGTAGTCTCAGTACTTGTGAGGCAGAGAGTTCAGTTATTCTCAGGTATGTAGCAAATTAGAGGCCAGCCTATGATATCTGAAAACCATGTCCTCAAATGAACAAATAAATAAAGAATAATGTCAAAAAGTATGGATTGGCTATTTTTATATTCATTTTCATTTGTTTGCATTTAAATCCGATAGTAAATTAGTGTTAGATACTATTGATATTTCTAGGTTTCTAGATAGAAACCTAGCTAGATTTGTAAACCACGGTGTTCAGATTTTAGGCATTCCCAGTAACACAGCAGTCCTGCTGTGGGCAGAGCTTGGTACTTCCAAAGATCCTGCAGTGACCACTGAGCTATTGACTAAACCCTTTGTTCTTCCTGGTACAAATCTGTATTATATTCCATCTTTGGGGCATTTTGACTGTTTTTATGCTCCAATAACCCTTACACTTTCTTTTGTACTTGCTGGGTATTTTCATCTTTAATGATACAGATCTAGAGAAATTATAATTATAATTATATCACCATCATCATCATCATCATCATCATTAAATTCTGCTTATTCTGGAAACATTTTTCCTTTTAATTAGTGAATTAAATTATTTGAAACAAGATTTCACCCTGTAACCTCTGCTGACCTGAAACTTACTGTGTAGCCTAGGGTGGTCTCAAACTCAGAGCAATCATCCTGCTTAGTCTCCCAACAGTTGTGATTACACGGGAGTGAACATTGTGAGGATGTAATCAGTTCCTTGGTTAACAGTCCATGATGTAGATGTATTTCAAGAACAATGAAGTTAGTGCTGTGATGTCAGGATCCCAAGTGATCATCACCAAGTTACCTGGGGGTGTTCCTGTCTCCCCTTTCTTGTCTGTAGTCATTTAAAGACTGAGACCAAGACTGAAAGCATGGGTGACCTCAAGCAGCTCATGGATAACGAGGTGTTGATGGCCTTTGCCTCCTATGCAACAATCGTTCTTACCAAGATGATGTTCATGAGCTCTGCGACTGCATTCCAGAGGATAACCAACAAGGTAAGGCTTCAGAGGTGATATTTCCTCACTTTCAAGGGTTAAAATTCTGGAAAACAAGCCGGGCAGTGGTGGCAGTGGTCGTGCACACCTTTAATCCCAGCACTTGGGAGGCAGAGGCAGGTGGATTTCTGAGTTCAAGGCCAGCCTGGTCTACAGAGTGAGTTCTGGGACAGCCAGGGCTACACAGAGAAACCGTGTCTCGAAAAAACAAAAACAAAATAAAACAAAATTCTGGAAAACAGCCTTGTCAATTTCTATTCTGATCTATCTCTCTATCTATTTCTCTATCTATCTCTCTATCTCTCTATCTCTCTATCTATCTATCTATCTATCTATCTATCTATCTATCTATCTATCTATCTATCTACCTATCTATCTATCTATTGAAGCTCTATCTATCTGTCTGTCTGTCTATCATCTATCTATAATCTACCTATCATCTATCTTTCATCCATGTGTCTATCTAACAAAGCTATCTATCTATCTATCTATCTATCTATCTATCTATCTATCTATCTACCTATCTATCATTTGTCTGTCTGTCTATCTGTCTGTCTGTCTGTCTATGTATCTATGTATGTATGTATGTATGTATGTATGTATCTATCTATCTATCTATCTATCTATCTATCTATCTATCTATCTATCTATTAAAGCTCATTCAGTAGCAAGGTGTGCTGTGTTATGCTGTGAACAGAGTCTGAAATGGGCTGGCCCAGGTGTTTCCCATGACATGAGACAGTTTTGCTTGGAGAATGGCACCATTAATAATGGCATTGTTATCAATCTCAGAGAAATAAAGCCTGATCTTAATGGAAAATGAAAGAGAGGGGACAAGGAGCCATGGAAGCCAATGTGGTCCTCTTACAATGTGGCCCTCTGACAGTGTGGTCCTCTGTCAATGTGGACCTCTGCTACTGAGTGTCACAGAAGGGGAGGCTTATATAACAGACATGTATTCCTCATGGMTCTGCAGGATGGCAAGCCCAAGATCAAGATGCCAGATCTGATGTCTTGTGAGGACAGACTACTGATCTGTGTGGGCTGCCCTCTCCTTGTACCCATAGCAGTTGAAAGGAAAAGAGGGAAGCAGAAGGTTGGCTCTTTCTATAAAGGCACTGATGCCAGTCATGAGGGACCCATTGACATAACCTGATGCAAGGGCCATGCCTTCAGACATTATCACACTGGGAAGTAGGCTTCAGCGTGTGCATTTTGTGAGGACAGAAATATTCGTTAATAGCAGTAGCTCACTCAGCACTGCCTCCCAATGAAGGATGGACCTGAGGTGAAAACTCACCTTGGGAAATGGAATGTAGCTCAGTGGTAGGGTGTTTGCCTGTAGTACCCAAGGCCCTGACTTCAATTTCTAGCATACCCCCTCCCCAATTTAGATTGGTTTAACCCCCAACTTTGAGTACTTTTAATTGTGTTTCATTCATTTTTTATTTGAAATTCATATGTTGGCCATTCAGTGCAGTCCATCCAGTGAGGTCCATCCATTGTGGTCCAGGCACTCATTAGAGGGTGCCATGAGGAACAAGGCCAACAGACCTGACCTCAGGAGCTGACTCTGTGTCATGTCTCTGCTCAGCAGTTCTCTTTAAAAATCTCTATTTGTAATAAATACTTACATATTAAGAAAATATTCTAATATTTATGAGATTTTTCAAGCTAAGATAAAAATTACTTTTATAGTTTGTTTTTCTTTACTGTAAATTATTAAACAGTAAAGCCTACTTAAGTATATCTTAAATGCATATTTCAAGTTTCAGGGGATGGGGGAAATAATTTCAAACAGCATAGTAATTATAAGAAGGAACCCATGAACAGATGCTCCCAAACGTGGTGACCTGGCTGCTCATTAGAATGCATTTCATCTGCTTCTATGTTGCCGTGTTAGTCAACATGAGGGTTCATGCATTATGAGGAGACAGGTCATTTCCACATGTTCATGACATCAGAATGCTCTCTCCATCCCTCTCTAATTCCTGCTGCTTGCCTCTTCTGACAGCCTTGGGCAGCAAAGGCATTACTTGCTGAGAACAGAGTACCTGGAAGGTTGATACATCTGAAAGAAGGTGTGGCAACAGCCCTGTGTAAAGGATGCCAGGGTACTGTGTTGATAGTCTGCTGGGGCTGAGGATTATGTCTCTTTTTGGTTTTACTTCCTTGTTAACTATTTTTCTAATTATTTATTTTATCTTTATTTGTGTGTGTGTGTGTGTGTGTGTGTGTGTGTGTGTGTGAGTGAGAGAGAGAGAGAGAGAGAGAGAGAGAGAGAGAGAGAAGCCACCATGTGAAGGAAAATGCAACACAAACTTAGTTCAGGAACAATGGTAACTCAATCTCTGGGTACAGCAATGAAAACCTAATCTTATAAGCCTTATTAAAACCTGATCCCTCTGGTGGTGGATACTTGGGGATCCTCCACAATACTGGAAAAGTCTAGTAGCAACATCTTACCCCTCTGATGCTCCTGGTTTCAAAAGGAGCTAACTCTCTCCTGCTTCCTCTCGTCCTCCATCCAACCAGGAAGTCCCACCTACTCGCCCAGTGATTGGCTCCTTTATTCATTAGGGGATTGGTTCACAAGAACAGTACCAGGCCCATCCACAGCAAGTTCTGTAACTTATACTCAGGTGGTCAGGCTTGTGCACCAAGCTCTTTTCCCTACAGAGTTTTCTTACTGCTCCCCTTTCAGGTTTTTTTTTTTTTTTTTATATCCAGCCTTTGCTAAAGTTTTTATTCATGCTGCTTTGCAAAGATTTTCATGTTGATGAAGGTTTAAACTGCATTGGTTCCTCCTTCCTCCTCTTGTGTCTGACTTATTGATCTATAGTTTCTTTCTACAAGGGCCAACCAGGATGCATGTATTTCTTTTGTTAAAATTCAAATTACTGGGGCTGGTGATATCTCACAGTCAGTAAAATGCTTGCCATGCAAGCATGATTACCTGACTCCTATCTTCAGTCTCCATATTAAAAAAGCCAGATTGGTGGAATAACATCATAATTTCACCAGTGAGGAAGTGAAGACAGGAGGGCCCGCCCCTGAGGCTCTATGGMAGACAGGCCAGCCCACTCCAGGAAGCTCTGGGCACTACTAAGAGGAGCTGTCTCAAAAACAAGGTTAATGGTATTTTTGCAGTGAAATGGGACTTGAATATCCAAGGCTCCGCATGAACATGCGGCCATGTGTATTTGCATCTGTGCTCACATATGCACCTATATAAACACTCGAATACATGCACACATGCCCAAATGTAAACTAGTAAATAGGTGAATACCCCTCTGCTTCGTCATATTTCACAATATTTGGAATTAGGGTGCTCTTTTTGGTTTGTTTATGTTGCTACATTGATGCTAGTTGAGCTCAGGGCCTTGGGATCTATCATCAAGCTATCCCCAGCACAAGTGAAGTTTTTTTGTTGTTCTTCTTTTTGGTATTTGGAATAGGTTTTTGCCAACCCAGAAGATGGTGCTGGCTTCGCCAAGGGAGAGAATGCCAAGAAGTTTGTTCGGACTGACGAGAAGGTGGAGCGTGTGCGCAGGTAAACAGGTGTCTTCGGAAATTCCTCACTCAAGAATCAGCCATGGAGTCCAGCTAGGATATCAGGGTCTTAGAGAAGAAAAGAGGTGGGGTGAGGAACTCAGTCATTCTCTGTAGTAGATGTAATCTACTACACTGGTGAAATTATGATGTTAAACTACACCAAGTTAAGCACATAGAGTTCTCCACATGGTGTTACAGTTGTTCCTGTCACCAATTTTGTTATAATTCTAGACTTCACTGGGTTCAGTGGCTGTATTTTTACAGATACATAAAAATAATAGTGTGCAGGAGGCAGAGTGCAGGCAGGAGATTCTTGTGGCTGTGTTATTTTTCTCTCAATTCAGATGATCAGTTCACATAAAACGTCAAAGATATTTTGCAGAAGAGTTAAAATATGAAATTTGAAAATTTTCAGAAAAATAGGAGGATCTTTCTCCTTTCTGCCATTTTATCTGTCATCTATCTGTCTATCTATCTATCTATCTATCTATCTATCTATCTATCTATCTATCCATCCTATCTATCTATTATCTATCATCTATATATCCATCCTATCTATCTACCCCTTCTATCTATCATCTATCTATCTATCTATCTATCTATCTATCTATCTATCTATCTATCTATCTATCATCTATCATCTATCTATCTATCTATCTATCTATCTNCTATCTATCTATCATCTATCATCTATCTATCTATCTATCTATCTATCTATCTATCTATCATCTATCATCTATCTATCTATCTATCTATCATCTATCTATCCATATATATCTATTATCTATCCATCTTATCTATCTATCCATCCTTTCTATCTATCCATCTATTATCTCTCTCCATCTGTCTATCTATCCATCTATTATCTATCTATTCATCTATTATCTATCTATCCATCCATCTATTATCTATCATCTCTATCTATCCATCTATTATCTATCCATATATCCATCTATTATCTATCTACCTATCTCTCTATCCTTATATTATCTATCATCTATCGATATTCCTTTGTCTCTGAATGTCATTTGTAGCTTTTACATTTAATATCTTGCAAACCCAATAGGCACTGATGAAAGATAAACCAGATTCCACCCTCACAGCTCACGTTCCCTTAATATCCCTATTTCCAAAGCATGTGAGACTATAAGACTGAAAGTACATACTTAATCTTTGTCATGAAATCATGTAGTGTGCCAGGTTTTATAGATATTCAACGTGAAATTTAAGTAATAGTTGTCCCCTTTCTATAACAGGTGGACTGTCAGAGCCACATGCTGTCTTCCCAGTTACCATTTTCTAGTGCTCATATGAGCTGTGGAACAATTCCAGTCATATTTGAGCCTGTGATGTTACAGAGCTCTAAAGCATCAGGGTCATGTTATAGGCACTAGGCAGTCCTGAGATGGAGACTGAAAAAGGTAAATGTAATAGACACTCCAAGAGATCTCCTCAGTTTGTTGAGTGTGGCAATGAAATAGAAATTGAGCGCGAAGAGTTTTCCTCCCACAATTGGGATGTCAGATGAACGCTCTAGATCTTGTGAACAGCATCCCTTCTTGCTTCTCTGAGAAAGTCTAAAAGCCTCTCAGAAGATCTACGGATTCTCTCAAGCCATGGGGTATATAGTCTCCAGATGATCCCTGGCCAGTGTTCACATACTCATGCATGCTCCCAAAGTTTGCATCATGTTATGTTGGATGTAAAACCAATTCATCCCTCAATTCTTCCAACAAATCAATTGAAACACTGTGGACAGAAATAGGATGGAGTCTGTCAAGGCATACGGGGATTTTCACTGTGCACTACAGGCATTTATCAAGCAAGAATATTTTTCTCTGAAGAGGGAACGAGTACTTGATGCTTAACTCACTCACTTCTGGCTCTGCAGGTTTCGTGCTGGGTAGTCAGTCCTCTTGAGCAAGCCAGTCCTGAAAAGAGGCTGTGCCAAGCATTTGCACCAGAAATAGTTTCAGGACAGAAGAAGCAATGTGAAAACCTCAAATTGAGTCAAGTGTTATGATGAGAGAGAGTAAAGTTTAGAGAGAGGTGTCGGGAACTTTTGGGGCATTAAACCATTTTAAAGATTTATCGGCTCTTTCTGTTTCTCTTTGAAAACAGGCAGTTGCATAGTTGATGCTAATCATGACTTTCTATTCTTAGCATGGGGTAAGACTACAAAACATAACAGCATCACGACAGCGTTATTTGTAAGATGGAGAGGAGCATTCAAGCCTTCTACACAGAAGCTTTAAAAAACTATTTTATTTTGAGAGATCAGATTCTCTTTACTGTTTATCCCGTCTGCCATCCTTACCCTCCTGTGGATACATCTAGAGGAGAAATCTATAATCTAGTCTGATGTTCTTCTTTTCAGACTACAAATAAGTGTTACTGACGTTTAATGCCTTAGCTCTGGGTGCCTAGAGGAGGTATAAGGCCAGTGTGCAGCACACCCCCTGGTGGTCAGAATCTGAACTTCCAGTGTAGCAATAGGCAACCTTCTATAGAGCGGCCAAGGATCCTACTTTCAGCCATGTTTCTGAATTTTTTGAGAATCAAATAAAATAGCAATAGTACACACACAAAATAATTTTTTTAAAAAAAATTCAGAATCTACTTTTTCTATTTTAAGGTAGGCTTTCTTCCTCATTCTTTCAACATGCAAAACCTGTTGCTATTTCCTTAGTCAAATGGCAGAGCCTGGGTGTGGCTACCCATGAATGGAAGCTGTCCTCAGAGGTATTCGGAAAATTAATACATGTACATATAGGACAATTAGCTCCGAGCTTAAAGCAGTATGTGTTGGCATATCAAGAAATGTAACTCAGCGACAGTTACCTGAGTTCCAGACACAAAGCAGAGGTAAGACTGGACATTGACTTATCTACTTAGTCCCAATTTGCCTTATTCTTAGAGGAACTCAAGACCACAGTATCACAGGATCAATGAAACCTGAAAGGTAATCAAGAAGGCTAGAAAATAAAATGAGTTATTCTAAAGACCTTGGGTTTAGTTTTAAGGAACCACAAGGACTCTGTAACATACCATCTTCAGAGGTGGAGAGCACCCTTCCAGCAGAGTGTTCTGTGGACGCTGAGTGTCTGAGGGCAGATTCTATCAAGAGTCTGAGCTGTGGATAGAGGCTCAACTAGACGATGCCCTCTATGGCCCCAATCAATGAACAACGCAGCCGCTGGAAGGGTCTTATCTTGAAGGCCCTACCTTCCTTGGGTTGTGATCAAAGATCTTCAAAGAAGACATGAGATCAACATATGTGCAGGAATCAAACAGTACATGAGGAGTGGTCTGTGCCTGGGATGCGGTGGTGGGATGCAGGAGTAGGACCCCATGGCCTTCA
This sequence comes from Apodemus speciosus, assembly GCA_002335545.1. NCBI lineage: Eukaryota > Metazoa > Chordata > Mammalia > Rodentia > Muridae > Apodemus > Apodemus speciosus. Next base: position 265,816 of record BDUI01000084.1, read on the forward strand.
GAACTATTTCATGAAGGAAGAAATGGTGAGAAATTACATTAATTTGAGAAAACACCTTGTTAGAACTTAACCATGCCGCCGTGTTAAATTAGAATCGGAGCCCTGTCTGAGCAAAGGGCATTGGAGCAATGCGGCTGGACACCCTTCACACACATCATAGTTGGTCATGCCTTGATAATTCACTTATAACAATCAGAGCAACTATATAGTCCAGGTCAGGAGGGTGCTGAAAACCATGAGAGTCTTAGCTGAGAGTCTGTGGCCTCCAGAGTGTGTGGGGAGGTCTGCCACAGCCTGTGGTACCACTTGTAAGGGCCGTGGGAGTCAAACTAAGCAGAAAGTGGTCATTCCTGGGAGGAGGTGCAGCACTGACCTGGTAAGAGGGCCCAGGAGCTGCCTATAAGCTGTACTGACAAAATGAACCTGGCAGGTTGGGCAGACTGTCACAACAGAGGAGCTAGTGCCAGGGCCTGCAGTGTGCATGGCGCCTGGGTGAGGTTCGCATGAAGACTCCAAGTCTTTACATAGCAGCAAGTATTATCTGTGAAGACTTCATGGAAGAGAATAGGATGGGGGATTAAATTGGAACAAGAAGAGAGTTAGGGTAATTCCAGTCAGTTCCCCACTCTACTTCTTTCTCTCCATCCCTAATTTCCTCACAGTGAGCCTGACTCTGCATTAGCATTGCATTGCTTGGTACCCACTGACTGTAGGTTCAGAAGGAGGAGGTGCTGTAATATTGCATTGCTTGGACTGCAGATTTGGAAGGAGGTGCAGTAATTAGCTGCAGGATTTTCCTTTTATAGCTTAAATGTTTCTCTCCTATTAAAATAATGAGAAGGAAAACCCTGACATGCTCCACAGTGGAGGTGGAGGGCTGGGGAGATGGCTTACTCGGCAAACTGCTTGTCCTACAAGCGCCAGGAGTATAGTCACTCTCTAGAAACCAAATAAGGGGAGCTGGGTAGTGGGGGGTGGAGCAAGCTCAAGGTCCCAGGCTTGGGGAGGCAGACACAGGCAGATCCCTGGGAGCTCACTGGCCAGTCAGCCTAACTGACCCTGTGAGTTCCAGTCCAAGGCACCTTGTCCTAATTTTAAAAAAGTGTAAGCTGATGGTCTCTGAAGGGCAACAGCAGAGCTTTTCCATTGGTCTCCTTGTGCACCAGCCTTTACCGTGTACTCCTGAGCAGCATTTAAGAAGGGCCAGAGCAGGAATCAGCCCTCCATTCCCCCAGCTTGTTTCCTGAGAGAAGCGGGGTGCCCACATCTAGGTCTTCTCCAGATCTCTGTTGCCTTCCTTTTAGCCTGATGTTGTCATGGTTTTTGTCTTGAGCTCTTAGGGAAGGCAGGAAGAGAGGGAAAAGAGATATCATAGAGGTTGCTGTGCATTTATGTCAAAACAGGGCAGTGACATGACAAACAAAACCTTCCCATTCTGAGATGTGTAGCAATAGTTGTTGACTCTACCAAATTCTAGGTTAGGTTGTAAATCAATCACTCATTCTGTGCCTAATAAAGGATACTGAATTTAATAATTAGTCACTTAAGACTTTTCAGATCAACAGAAGAAGTACTGTTCATAATACTCCAAGTCAGAGAAGCCTACGGTGCACAAGTCAGAGGGAAAGTTCTCACTAAAATGTTTTCTCTTTTCTTCTCATGATGGTGCGCAGATAGACTTTAAGGAATTATATTCTTCCATTTCCTTTTTTCTTCTCTTTTTTCTGTCACTCTCTCTCATTCCTTCTGTGGTTTGAATAAAATATAGAATGTCTGACATCTCACCCATATCTAGGAGGATAGTTCTGCATTTTATCTGGATCTGAAAAGACATGAGACTCGATGCTGGCTTGTACAAAGAAATTTCTACACAACCACTCTGAAATGAAAGAGGAGTTTTGATACAGATCATAAAAAAAGAACATTCTTTCTTTCTTTGGGAAGAAAAATTTTCATTGCAAGAAACTTGAATTGCAAAAATGATATTTGTACTTATGAAAATGATGTGTGTTTTTCTTGGCTAGATGCTATTTAGATATTCTGGAAACCACAAACTGCCTTTTCAAGATAAAAAAATATCAAAATGAAAATGCTCTAAATAGAAACGACGTTAGTAAAAAAGCAAGGGAGCTGGGAAGACAATCAGGAGTCATCCTTCATGCTGTGAAGATCCACTAGCATTGCTAGGTGTGGGGGTGCCATGCCTGAAATCACAGCACTTGTAGGAAGACAAAGGAGGGCTGTGAGTCTGAGGAGAGTCTGGCTATATAGCGAGTTTCAAGCCACCCTTAGGTAACCTTGACTCAAACCCAATCCAACCTAACCCAGACATTCATCAAGACTGTATTTTGTTTTGTAAGAGAGAGAAGGATCCATGCATTCCCACTGATTTTGAAACTCATGATGCCATCTTCTCTCACAGAGCCCACCTGAATGATCTTGAAAACATCGTTCCCTTCCTTGGGATCGGCCTCCTGTACTCCCTGAGTGGACCAGATCTCTCTTCAGCCCTCATGCACTTCAGAATCTTTGTCGGTGCTCGAATCTACCACACCATTGCCTACTTGACGCCCCTTCCTCAGCCAAACAGGGGCTTGGCATTTTTTATTGGCTATGGAGTTACTTTGTCCATGGCTTACAGGCTGCTAAGGAGCAGGCTGTACTTGTAAGGAGAATTGTGATCTTCACCATCTGATTGATTTTTTAAAAGGAATTTTCTATTTCCAATGCATTCAAATACTTTCTAAGGTTTTATGTATGAAAGGAGCAGAGAAATTGGGAATTGGGGAAAATTCAATTTAAAGAAGAGCATCAATAGGCTCTATTCTTTTGTATTTGGGTTAGACATTCAATATAATCAGCCTTGACTATGTTGTCTAACTCCTAAAGTACTTTTTTATAAGTCTTGATTTTGTCATAATTTGTTATATTTGTCTACATTTCCTGTTGTTCATCTATAAAAGAGTGCTCACTCTTATGTGAAACCTGGGTTCCATTATAGCTGAAGTAGGCCCATGAATTAAAAACATTAAAAATAAATCTTGTTTGCTTTTTTCCTCTTTTATTAATGTGTATACATGTGTGTCTATGTATGCATGGAGTGTGTGTCCTTGCAGGTATCCACAGAAGCTCCTGGATCTGAAGTTGTTGAGAACTGACCTCAAGTACTCTGGAAGAGCAGTATGTACTCTTACCTGTTGAGCCATCTGTCCATCCCACATTTGGTTTTAATGTTACTATTTTTCAACAACAACAACAACAACAACAACAACAACAACAACAACAACAATCACACAATCTATGGGAATGTTGAATAACTGAATAGTGAACCTCTTCATGCCCTTCATATTGATCCACTGTTTTTTTTTAACATGTTGTTTCCTGTGGTTTGGCCATTTCTCAGGTTGTATTTTTGGACCACAGGAATGTAGGTTGCAGACACCAGGCCCTTTTTTCCTAACCTAGATGCTTCTTCAATGAAGTAGGCTGTAATATTTAATATCAATTTGTAGGTAATAGGAAAAAGGGATACTAAATTTTGTATCCTTTGAGATCTGAAAACTACGTATAAATGGAGAACCCACTTAATGAGAGATGAAGAGCCCAAGATTACCTATTTCAGGTTCCAAATTTAACTAATAGTGGCATGTAAGTTCAGAATAGTTTCTAATTTTTCAATTCACAGGCGAAGCTGTATGTAAAAGTAAGGTTTATTCTCCAGAGGTAATTGTTTCCTTGGAGTATCGCTGCTGAATAAGCTCACCCTTTCTAATTCTTTCTGTGTTCAGATGGCTGGCTGTTTCAACTCAGCCATTTGCAGTCAAACTCCTCTGCAAGCTGACTGATTCAGTCTGGCTTCCCTCAGCTTCTCATTAATTGATTTGCTTGACCTCAAACTAACTCAGGTAATTTGTTCTAAACTGGCTCCTTCTTATTCTCTGCCTTAACTGCCTTTGCTGGTCCACACTGATTGACATTAACTCAGGAGTGAACTCAGTTTTATTTCACTGCTGTCATTGCACTGACTCCCAACTCACATCACTGACTTTCTCCCTATACAGCTCTTACAGATGGGCGTATCCTATTTATGACTAATAGTGGCATGTAAGTTCAGAATAGTTTCTAATTTTTCAATTCACAGGTGAAGCTGTATGTAAAAGTAAGGTTTATTCTCCAGAGGTAATTGTTTCCTTGGAGTATCTGTCAAATCTTTCTCTGCTTCATCACATTGTCTGCCCCTCAATTTAATGTCACTTTCAAACATGGCTGCTTCCTTCTAAAAACTAATCTTACCTCAAAGATGTAATCTAAGGGTGTGTGTGTGTGTGTGTGTGCGCGCGTGCGTGCGGGTGTACATGTGTTTTCCAGGCAGAGGGATTAAATATATGTGGTGTGTCTGCATTCCAGCTTGATCACACAGACTTAGGTCTTTGGATGTGATCCCTTGCCAGAGCAGCCATGTTTCAGGATTAAAATACTTCTATAGATGTGAAGTGTTGAGAGATTTATTTGAGAAACTGCTTTTATCTGGAAGGAGGACAGATGGTGTGTGTGTGTGTGTGTGTGTGTGTGTGTGTGTGTGTGTGTGTGTGTATTTACTGATCTCGCCTTTCCTGTCTCAAGGAATTCCCATCTAGCCAAATGACCTCATTTTGTCTACATTTGTGGTTGGTGATGAACCTGTGGTGAGAAACTAAGAGACTATAATAAAATGTAATATATACCTATGAAGGATGTTATGGTGCCAATCAAGAATGCCCCTGAAAGGTTTTTATGTGTAAACTGGACACTAGGAGGCAGGTCCTGACAAGGTGCTGGAACCTTTAGGAAGAGGACTGTAGTGGAGGAATGTAAGTTTTTGCAGGTATCTCTTAAAGAGAATATTTGTTCCCTAACCCCTTCCCCTCTTCTTTCCTGCTACTACGATGTGCACAGAGGAGACTTCTTAGATCTAGCTGATGAGAAAGCCAGTATCTTACCTGTGTTTGGTTGTCTAGTCATTTGTCAAAGTATAATTGAACAACCTGTGGCCCCTGTCATTAGAGGAATCTCTTAAAACTCCAAAGAACTACTAAGAACTAGATCCATGATCAAACATTCTCTGATTCTACATCTAGAAGTTTCTCTAGGCAGCAAGCAGAAGAGGAATTTCTGGCCCCCAGTGTGTTACTCTTGCACCCAGAGGACCAGTCCTAGGGGGTCTTGTTTTGCTTCTGTGAACCATTCATCCAAGGGCTCTGCTTTATAATTTATAATTTAATAAGTGTTTTTTGGGGAGTTGCATAGCTGTATCACACTGACTTTTAGCCCCTTGCCTTGGGAGTTTCCAACAATCCATTTAGAAAGAGCAACACAAAAATCCTCTGATCATCTCCCCCCTGCCTGCCTGAAATGTCAGCCCTGTGGGACATTGATAGGTGTTCCTGCTATGAGGAAAAGCATTACTGCTGCCCGCATGCCTTTCAGGGTCCTTGATTCACTGTAAATCCCATGTAAACTGTTGGATTTGACAAGGAGGAGTTGTTGAAGGCAGACTACTGGGAAGGGTCGATGTTGGGTTGAATTTGGCACCAATCGCTCATCTGTGACAGCTCAAGTGGAAGATGGTGGATGAGCTATAGGACCCATGAGCCTCCTCAGTCAGCAAATGCAGGCCCCAAGTCACATTTAATTCAGAAAACTCTGACAGCCCTGCATAAAGTGTGAGCTGTAAAAATGGAGAGATTGAGACTGTGTGCATGAGTGAGCCATTATTTCCTTTCTCTGGACTTTAGGAAAATACAAAACGGGACAATATGGACTCTGGAACATCATCAAGAGATCGGCATTACTGACTTTGGGGAAAATATTCCTGGCATATTTATTCCAAGGCCACATGATTTTAATGATTAAAAGCTAAGAGGAAAATTAATGCAGAGTAAGAAGATGCCTAAAATTCTATGTCATTAAGCTTAAATGACACACATCTACATCTGAATACAAACAAGATAAACTACCTATAATTAAGAAAAATATTGGGCTGATAAGATGGCTCAGCAGGTTTTAGGCACCTACCTGTAAGGCTGATGGCCTGAGTTCATTCCCTGGAACTCAAGTAGCAGTAGGAGGAGAAAACATACTCCAAGCTTTCTTGTGACCGCCACATGTGCACACATGTGTCCAACATGTATGTACACACATACACACACAGTAAGTATTAAAATCTCTTAAAAAGAAAAGTATTAAGGCCAGAAAGTGGTAGCACACATTTTTAATCTTAGCACTAAGATGGAAGATCTCTTTGCGTTTGGGGCTACCCTTATTTACATTACAGAGTGAGTTCCAGGACAGGAACTACATGTGACTAGAATCCTGGGTTTGTATAGTGTCTTTATGTTAGTCATGGTCCTGAGACTTTATTGAGTCTAAGATATTGTTTGACGGCATCTTGAGCCCTATTTATTACTCTAAACATATTGGCACATGGCCCGCTGTGTTAGCAGTTGATTGGTACACATCAGTGGCTTTCACAAAGGTCTCTGTGAGGTTGGAGAGCCTTGGATGAATCAGTTCCCGTGTTGCTTGTTGTCCAAGAAGTTGTATGTGTCTGAGCACATCCACATTTTGGGAATCAGCCAAAGCCAGAATGAGCAGATCCAGAAAGATCTCAAGGAAAACCACTGGAGTCAGTTCGGAGCTACACTGTGTCTCTTCCTCCATAAACAGGGCTTGGTAAAGGCTGGCCTCTGGGCTAAATCTAGCTATTGACGGCATTTGGAAATGGTGTGTTCTTGGAGCACAGCTGTGTTTATTTATTTTAATATCTTCTCAAACTACTTTGTTGCCACAGTAGCAGAATCAAGTAAGCTGCTGTAATGGAAAATTCCATAGCAAACAAAACAGGCATACTTATTCTTTGATCATTCATAGAGCAAGTTGACCCAGTCATCTGGCCTAGACATTATCATGACTGTGATAAAGACACAAGGGAGGAAACGGAGTCCTCTGGCTAACTTTCATTGTGCCTGTTAACATACAGACAGACAAAGAAAGTCACATGTCATACAATTGACCTCAGAATCAAAGTGCTGAAACTCAAGTTCTCAAGTGAGAGCAACCTCAGCATCCCAAGACACAGAGTAGGTGTGCATGGAGGAATGATTGACGGGAAAAATTGTTCCCACCCACTTTGTGTGGGCTATAATGCCATGAGGAAGTTCAACTCAGACATAGTAGAAACATTGTCTTAAATTTAAAACTTCATGCTTTGAAAGCAGCCTTGGCTGTGTGGGTAGACATTTTGTCAGATTATCTGTAACTCATGGTAAGCTCTGTGTGATAACAATGGTTACAACTAAGCTTGAAAAATGTGAGCATATGAATTTGGCCTTCTCCCTCTCATTTGCAGCATGCCGCCTTAGGAAGACAGATGGGATAAGAACAAATATTTGGATAGCCTTATCGCCTCTATCACTAAGTTGGTCCCCAAACTGTGCCCCCGTCTGTTCTCTTGAAATTATAATCTGCACCCTGCTCCCAACCAAGCACTTCATAAAATTTAATGCTTTTTATTATTGTTGTAGTTATTGTAGATCAGAGAATGTTACTCGCCTAAATGTGGACTGACCATGCTGGTGTTTGCCGAAATGATTAATACCAGTCCATGGCTTATATTAATCACGACAACAAATGCTACATTAAATTCTTGTGTTATTCAATCTATAAGCTTAATAGCTAATGGGGTAGCATTTTCCCTTGATAACTTGTCATTTGTAACATTATATTTAGAGGTTGGATCCAAGAATTTATTCTAATGATGTCTCTCTCACTGACCTACCTTAAAGCCACATGAATCCCCTCAGTCTCTCTTCAGTATTTTACATTTAAAATGAAGACATGAAGTAGATGGTTGAAAGAATCCATGGCTGAAAATTCTTTTTGTCCTGGAGGCAGGTGTTCTACTAGTTTCTAGTGATAGACTGTGAGCACCAATATGCAGGAGCAATTACAGTAGACAACCCGTAACCTCATTAATGGGGTCAAAGATGATTGGTGAGATAAATAGCATTTTGTGGGTTTCATGTCTTAGAATAATAATGCTTAAATTAATTTTCCCTGAGTCACTAATGTCATGTCACCAAAACAACATGAACATTCCCAAACATTAATTAAACATTGAGTTCTCCCCATTTTAAGATTTCCTCTCAATGCTTTTCTACAAATGAGAGCATACTGTCACTTGAGTAGACCAATTATTGATAGGTATTAGTGTTGGGATAGGATGGCCAGAATGGCCAGAAGTAAATTCCTTGCTCTATTCATTCTGGGTTCTTAAAAATCTCGATCCTGAGAATTAAAGTCCTGTAGGCCAAAATCTCAATACACAGAATAGAAGGAAATGCTTAATTCTTTATGAAACTATCTACTAAGGATCTCCCATGTGATATGTTCCTTGTGTACATCACTGAAGAGACACATCTGTAAAGAAATGAAAAGTGCTCATTGAAACAACTGAAGTCAAACTGTAGTGGGATCCTCTGGCAGAAATCAATTCACTATAGAGTCTGTTGGTTAAATCTGCCTTGGCATGCTTTAGTAGAGACCACAGGGTAAAAAGATGTTTCACTGATGAACATTTGTAATCAGTTTAGTGTCTGAGGGCATTTACAATTAACCAAAATTAGGCAGAGTTATATCTGCAGAATTAAAGTTACCATTTTCTTATTAGTAGACATAAATTAAGAATGAGAGAGAGGGGGGAAGAGAGAGAGAGAGAAGAGGAGGAGGAAGAGGAGGAGAAGGAGGAGGAGGAGAAGAAGAAGAGAAAGAAAGAGGAGAAGGAAGAAGAGGAGGAGGAGGAAGAGGAGGAGGAGAAGAGGCAGACTGACTACTTTCAGGCCAGCTTCATCTATGTACATAGTGAGTTTCAAGGTAGCCAGGGGTATAAAATGAGTGAGACAGAGTTTTGATAAACTAAAAAAGAAAGAAAGAATGGAAGGAGAGAAGGAAGGAAGGAAGGGGAGAAGGAAGGAAGGAGGGAAGAAGGAAGGAAGGAGGGAAGAAGGAAGGAAGGAGGGAGGAGGGCATCATTATTATCAGTGCACTGAAGCACTCGGTGCCATCTTAGCCATTGGTCTCTTGTTTTCTGGCTCCCTTTGTGACACACTGTTTTCTGTCTCTTAACTCATAAAGTCTGAAATGTTTATTTGAGCTTTTTACAACATAGGTCGACCTGTGACCCTCTCAATTGCCTTAAGATGCTAATAGGATAGTGAGTTCTCAATTGCCTTAAGATGCTAATAGGATAGTGAGTTCTCTAGTTACTTGGCTCCTACTAACTTGTCTTAAGATTTAATCAAAGCAATTACAGTAATAGAAAAATCTCCCCCCTCCAAAATAAGAGTAACTTCAAGTATAGAATCTGAAGCCATTTATTTTATGACCTTGCAAAGCTGGTCATGTATCTAGGGAAAAGGAAAGAATAGCTATTGTGATAATTTAGGGGAAAATGTGATTTTCATAGTTCCTATTCTTGAAGAATTCTGCTCTCTTTCTGCCATGTTTTGTTCTTCAGGGAGTTACAGTCTCTCTTGCTTGAATTCCATAGTCTCTGTTCCAAATTTCTCATCCAACTGCACTTGAGATCTCCCCTTGCTCCTGATATATGGGCTCCATCACATAAGAGAGTGCCTCTGACGTTTTAGCTATAATAAAATGAAAACACTAAGGCAAGAAGCTACCAGCTACTAGCTAGGAAAGACAAGTTCTAGTGATTCCCGTTTATCTGTACTTTGTTGATGAACGCTAAATGTATACCATACAAAAAATGGACCTTCAGGGCGAGTGAGATAACTGTGTTTAAAGCCGCTTGCCACCAAAATTTGACTGATTTCCTGCACTCCTAAAAATAAACACATTGTTTCTATACACATCTTTTTGTATTTTAACTCAAATTATTTGTTTCTGTTCTATATCATTATACATTATATACTATGGAAAGATGTTAGACTATGTCATGATTTCTAAGCATTTGTCTAATTGTTAGAGAGAGAGAGAGAGAGAGAGAGAGAGAGAGAGAGAGAGATTCCAGCCTGGGGAGATGAGTTGGTTCAAAGTGTTTGCCTGAAATTTATCCCTTAAAACACACATTTAAATGAATTTGGGTATGGTGGCACACACTTGTAGTCCAAGCACTGGGGAGTTGGAAACAGGCAGATCCCTGGGACTCATTAGTCAGCCAATGTAGCCTATGTACAAGCATCAGGCCAAAAAAACAAAACCATTGCTTCATTAGGAATGGGATCCAAAGTATCCTCTAGAGTGTGTGTGTGTGTGTGTGTGTGTGTGTGTGTGTGTGTGTGTGTGGTNACACACACACACACACACACACACACACACACACACACACACACACAGACACCATTTATTTTCTTCTTCGTGGGAGTGGATTTCTCACCAGTCTGAACTTTGGTTTGCTCCCCCTGGTGGTTGAGTTTTCATCCCAGGATGAGGGCTCTCTGATGAAAACTGGAGTTTTATTTAATGCGTGGCTGGCAAGGTCTACATTTGCTCATAGTAAAGATAYAGAAATCATGACACCTCCAGTGTAAGGCAACCAAATCACCCCCTTCTCATAAGCGATAGTTTAAAGCACTAATGTTCAATCACATCATATGGGAGGTTGTAATGTCAACAGAGCAGACACACTAGGATGAAGGGCCGCCAAGCAGATGCTCAGAAAGAGTCCACAATATCTACGACTAATTTAACGCTGGCGACATGTGACATGGTGACAGTGTGACGCCTCTCACTTCAGTGCCATCCCAGTGATGACTTCTAAACACTGGGCCTAGTTTCTTTGAGGAGTTTATCTTACTGCTTTTTTAAGGGAAAGTGATCTGTGATCCCACTTGGGGCATCATGTCTTTTCATAGTTCTGCCAAAGAAACAGGTTCTGAATCTATGAATTCAGCAGGATACCCCAAATCCCTCTACTCAAAACAAAATCAGTAACCATTACGAGCAGAATCCTGATTAGAGTCTGAGATGGATTTCTAAGTAGGGAAAAAATGACATGATTGCTGCTTATCAGGACTTATCACAAAATGAAATACTGGAAAAACTATGAAAATGATTGCAAATAATATTTATTGGGGTGCCATTTACTGCAGCAAACCACTGAAACTCTTTAAAATATTCTCAGGACAGAGATCTGAGGACTCACACATTGAATTATCATGTGGTCATAACAAGGAGAGGACCTTATATATGCTATTATGTCTCCCATGAAGTTAGATTAAGGATACAAGAAGATTCTGATGCATGCGTGCATGCATGCTTACATTAGGAATGAGAAACAAAGCGAGTTTTCTTAATGTCTCCTTTGGGAGCTATGACCTTCTGAAGCACATGTTGTATAGTAATTAGATATTGTTCCATAGTCATTAATTACAATATAGATAGCCATTCCTATACAACAGTGCAAGTTAAAGGAAGAAGACTTCATTGAGTGCCCTGCTAGTGACGTGACGTCCATCAAAAACCGGTCCCCAGGTGACTTTAAAATAAAATGTTCCACTTGGAAAACAACAATAAAAGAGGAAGAATATCAACAACAGTTGTGGCAACATCATTTTGAGACTAGACTATGTGATATAGAATGAAAGAAAAGAGTAATTCAACTAGAGTTATTAAAATCAGAATTGGAGGCAGGGCATAAATGGGTTATAGAAATGGATTTGAATAGGTAAAATAAAAGGGATCAGCATTCCTAAGTTTGACATGAAAGGATTAGTCTGAACTGATGTTGTGCTTTATGTTGTGTGTGTGTGTGTGCAGTATGTCTTGTGTCTCTGTGTCTGTGTTGTGTGTGAGTGGTAATCATATGTGTTGTGTGTATATAGTATATGTGTATGTGTGTGCTTGTGGTATATGTGTGTATGTGTGTGTGTGAGAGAGTGTGTCCGAGTGGTAGTCATGTACATTGTGTGTGTGAGTGTGTGTATGTGTGTAGTATGTCTGTGTGTCTTCGTGTCTATGGTGTGTGTATGTGTGTGATTGTGTGTGAGAGTGGTTGTGTGTGTTGTGTGTGCATGTGTGTGTGTCAGTGGTGTGTGTGTGTGTGTGTGTGTGTGTGTGTGTGTGTAGTGGTAGGGCATTTACCTACTAGAGAGGGCTAGTGGCCAGATGCAAGGAACACAGGATGCAGTGGTATGACTTGTCATATAAAAAAACAAGAATTCTGTTCTGATTTCCGGTAGCATGTCAAAAGCACTCGAGTGAAAATATAGGCTCTATGCCAATAACTATCATAAGATGAAGATCTTTAAGCCCTATGTCTATATATATTTATCTACACATGTTACACATGCATGTTATATATGTATATAGACACACATATATATACATTATATATGTACATACATACAATTATACACATATACATATATAGCCATGTATCTATACATCTGATAAGATACACAGACTTTTTGAAGACTTGGGATCTTACTTTTTTGAAAACCCTCCAAGAATCTCTCCTACTTTTCCTATATATACCAAACCCGTGCATGAGCAATAGTTGTTGAGAGGGAAATGTTTCTTTGTAGAAGCAAATCAGCTAATAATTGAAGAAATAATTTATCTTTTCAACACCTAATGAGATAATGGATTTAAGCAAAGATTATCAATGGCTGTTAACATAAGATAGCCAGAAGTTATTTATTCCGGAGAGACTCACACAATATCATCCATAAAACTGTGGAGAAAAGGCCAGGAAAACTCTACTGAAGTCTCTAATTTTTTTATTTAACTTTTTATTGATTCCTTGTGAATTTCACAACATGCTCCCCAATGCCAATCATTTTCCTGTCTCCTTATAATCACCCTGTCCCCCCATCGCAAAGAAAAAAAAATTATCGTATTGTGTCACAGTGTGTCCTACGATATACCATTTTGTCCACACTTCTTTGCTTGCAAATGTTCATTGCAATGAGTCATTGGTCTGGTTTGAGGCCTCTGACTTCTGCTACTCTATCAATAGTGGACCCTCACTGGGACCTCTCAGACATCCTGTTGTTTCCCTGTGTCATGGAGGATTTGCTTTGGATCTGTGCCTACCAGAGTAGAGCTCTCCTGCTCTCATGGCCAGTTCTCCCACCTGCCCCAACCCCTCCTCCCATTCCCTGACATCAGGACCAGCTAGCTCTACTATGCAACTCAAGTGCAGGTCCCACTCTGAGTGCTGCAACAGGCGAGGAGCAGGGACAGCTCTCCTGCTCTCCCGATCCTGTGGTCAGCTCTCCTGACTGACTTCTGCAGGTGGGCAGGGGCAAGAGGAGGGGAGGCCTCTCTCCCTCACCTTCCCTCTGCCACCACACAGCAGATGAGTGCAGGCTTAGCTCTCCCATGCTCACACCCTCAGGCTGGTTCATCTCCAGCCCCTGCAACCGGTGTCAGCTCTGTTGTGCTTGCTGGGCTGGGTGCAGCCTGCTTTCCTCTGAACTGCAGCTGGGGAGGAGCGGGATGGCTCTCCTGCTCTCACACCTTTGGGGCCAGCACTCCCATGATGCCCGGTCGAGGGGTGAGGCCAGTTCTGCACAGCCCTCTGACATCGACATGGCCCCAGGTGGGGCCCCAGCACCCCAGACCAGGGATGTCCACCTGACTCTTGGTGATAACGGACTCCTGCTGCTGCAGGGCTGTGCAGTCGTGTCCCTGAGTGGCAGCAATGGCAAGGACCATGGTAGCAGCATCAGCTACTCACATTGAGCTGTTCCATACTTCCTTCCACTTCCCTGTTCCTTCTCTCTCTTCATTGTGCACATACCCTTCGGATTCTCTTTCTTTTTTATCTTTCTACCACTTACTTGTTCATTTTAGTGTCACTAAAATACTGTCATATGCCACAGGGCAGAGGTCATCTCTGGCTTGCTCCCTGCCTAGCTCTGTGGCACAGGACTGGTGGTTGTCTCCTGAAGTCTCTAATTTGGGATGTGAGATTTATTGGAGATCCAAGTGGGGACAAGCACCATGAAGGTGGAGACAATCAGACTGAGAAAAACTGTTCAGGAATAAAATATTGTAGAGAGAAGATGGGGAGAGAGAGAGGGATGTATAGAAAAAATCCTACAGAGGAAAAGAAATGAAACAAGTATGAATGTTGTTTGAATTCTAATCCCAAAACAAAACTATGAAAATATATGAACTGGTATTAACATTTTGATATTAATTACTTAAGTATTTTCTGTAAGTGTGTGGGAGAGGCATGCATGCCTGTGTACAAGAAGGAACCAAGTGTCTTCTGTCACTCTCCATCTATGCCTTTGTGGCAGTCTCTCTCTCTCTCTCTCTCTCTCTCTCTCTCTCTCTCTCTCTCTCTCTCCTCTCTTCCTCTCTCCCTCTCCCTCTTTCTCTGCCTGTGCTCTAGGAGGCTGGAGCCAGCAAGCACCAGCAATCCTGTCTGTTTCACAGACACAAGAAAGATATCTGGATTACCTGGTATGCAGAAAGCACCCTTAGCTGCTAAGCCATCTCTCTAGACCTAATTTTGTTTGTTAGACAATGTCTCAGTTAACTCAGGGTGAACAAGTACTGTGGCTACAGCCAGTGCTGACCTTGAACTCCCGACCCTCCTGCCTCCACCAACTGAGAAGCGTGAGTACAGGCAAGCACCCCAGCTCCTGGTTAATGTGGTCTTGACAGTTTACCACAGGGCATCTAACTGAGCACATCCACAGCTGACCTATATCCTCAGCTCCAGGAGGTCTAGCCTTACAAGCTTCCTGGGATGCTTAGAGCTCATATAAGGTATGAGAACCTTGAGGGTCACAGGTCAGGTCTAGAACAGAGTCTGGGTGAGTGTGGAGGCAGTGAGGAGATGCATGGGTTCTTCCTTGCTGACCGCAAGTGATCAGCACAGTGAGAATAGTCTTCTGCTTCTTTTTCATGCTTGAAATATCCTGGGAAGAACGTTAAGACATAGAAGGGAAAGGCGAGTGACTTCCTTAAAGGTCTAGCACTATGACATATCTAAACCTGCTGAATCAATTTTTATAAAACATTCCTTATCCCACAAAGGAAGGTTTTCTCTCACCCTGAGTTGGTTTCAGCTGGTGCTGGTGATTAGCATTTGTCTGCAGAGCAAAGCTTCACACTTTCCCACGCCCCTGTTGTTTCTCTTAAAGTCTGTAGAGGTCATATGGGGTGGATATTACAGTATATAATATTCTGTGTATTTCCACATGAATAGCAGAGATTGTATCTTTGAAACATATTCACCCAGTAATAGAATGGCTGTCTTGAACTTCTCTGGATACTATTTATTTATTTATTTATTTATTTATTTATTTATTTATTTATTTATTTATTATCACTGTTATGCACCAAGACTTTAATAACTCCAAGGAAGAGGAGACTATGACCTTTGAGAATTAAAAGTTCACAAGTCAAAGCAAATAGGCATGGGACAGATGTAAGTTCCTTGTTTATAAAACACAAGAGTGCTTGCCATTGGTAAAGTGTTTGCCATTGAAATTCCTGGTGATGAGCTCCTGATGTTGCCTGATGTTGAGCCCCTGAAACCAACATAAAACCAGGGTACAGTATTTGCACTTGTAATCCCAGCACTGAAGAGGCAGAAACAAGTGGTTCTCTGGGTTCTCCTTGCCAGCCAGTCTAGCCAAATCTGCCAACTCCAGCTGCAGGGAGAGACGGTGTCTCATAAACATGGTGGAGAGGGATGGAAAAGGACACCCATCATTGACCTCAGGTCTTAATGCACTAGGTAGTCCCAGGGTTCACTGAGGACCCTTGCCTTTGTAAGTATGTAGAGATTTCCCACTGGTCAGGGCTGTGCCTGTATGTGATTGTGTGGTAGTGCTGTTCACCCGGTTATGACTCCTTGGATCTCTGTATGTGATGCTGTACAGAACAAGTATTTTAGAAGGTGTGATTGGAGATTTGCAGAAGAGACTGGGACAGGCTGTAAATTCAGTGGTAAATCTTAAGAGAAGAGACCAGCAAGAGGCTAAGAAAGTTGGACAAGCAGAGAAGGCAGCAAGTTGGAGTTGGGCAGTGTTTAAGCTAAGGAAGAGCAAGAGTTTCAGCTGGCCAGAAGACAGAACATGCAGGGGATTCTTCCTAAAAACACAGGCACAACTAACCCCATCAACTGCAGGGATTCAGGTTTCTGGCCACCAGAACTCAAAGAGAACTAAGTTCTGTTTTAAGCCACCAAGTCCGTGGCCCTGTGTTCTGAGGGGGCTAGGGAATGAGACTGCCTCACTTCTCATAGCCCATGCTGGGAGGGCCCATCTCACAAAGTCCCTCTGAGTTGGTTGTCATCTTGACTGAAGTGAAAGACCATGGAAAAATACCTGTGGGTATGTCTAGGGGTTTGTTTCCAGGAAGGCTTAAGGAAGGAAGAAGACCCACCATGAATGCAGAGTCAGCATCCCATAAGATGGGTTTCTGACCCAATACAACTGAGGAAAATTAGCCAAGCATCAGGATTCACATTCCTTCATCTGCTTCCTGACTGTACTTGCAATGTTGCCAGCGGTCTTGGGCTCCTGATACCTCTGCCTTCTCTCTATATGGACCATGGGCTCTCCTAAATCACACACCCTGATGGGATCTGTCTTCTTTAACTATTTTTGTTGAGTATTTATTACAAAAGGGGGAAAATCACTAATACAGACCCCAGATATGAGGATGGCCAGAGTATAGTAACAGCAAAAGGGTGGATGGCAAGGGCAGGTCAGACGACCACAAGCACATCTTTACTGGTTCTCTTACAAATGCTTCTCTGGGGACCAAGTATAATCTTTAGGGGATTCATGAGACAGCCAGTGTCAGAGGACCAGCAAGGGCTGCCCTAGCCATCTGCATTGAGGTATAATCTTTATGAAGGTTTCAGGGGAGACTGTAAGTGGATATGGTCAGTACAGGTAGAGACCAGGGAGGGACCAGGTTGGGGAGAAGAGGGAGATAGACCCAGAACCTAAATATACTGAGAGAATTGGCCATGGATTTCCCCAGCCCTGGACGAGTTAGAATAAAATTAGGTGTCATTGTGGCTGTGGCCAGAGGACTAGAAATGAGCTATTGCTCCTCAGAAAAACAGAAGTCAGAAGAGAAATTGAACATGAGGACTTCAGACAAGGTCCTCTCCAGGGGCAGCTTCTTCTTGCATCCCAGTTCATATTAAAGAGAAGAACTTCAAAGGGTAAAATGTCCTGGGTAGTGCACAGTGCAGTAAGACCCAAAGTAGTGAACGCGACGACGAGGAGAGAGCCAATCACAGGAATGGGTGAAGTGGAGAACTTTCTGGTGACATTAAAGTAGGGTTAGTGTTGGAGTTCTGGAGTGGGAGACTTGAAATTACATCAGTTAGAAATGCCTTAAAATTCCCCCTATGGGGATCTGGCAAAATGGCTGTGCAGGTAAGCGTGCTTGCAACGAAATCTGATGTCCTGGATTCTATCCCTGAAACCTATATGGTTAAAAGTTATACAAGTTCTCTTCAGACCTTCACATGGATACTGTGGTAGACACAGACAGACAGACAGACAGACAGACAGACAGACACACACACACACACAGACAGACACACACAAACATGCACATGTGCACACATACACACACATACACACATACATGAAAGAGAAGGAGAATGTAATAAATGTAAAAACTCCCTCCCTTTAGGAATATGAACTGTGATACGTGTTTGATCCCATGGTGCCTAAAGATAGCACTGAGATAGAGTTAGAGACTCTCACTACTATTCTTAAACAAAATCGATTATGACTTTTATAGTTAATTTAGACTTGACTTATTTTCCATCTGTCTTCCTGTGAACGAGCCAAGTTCAGGCTGTTGCAACTGGATCAAAAGCAGTTTCAATTTCTCCAGTGAAATCCAGCAGAAACCTGAACACTGGGTGACCACTTTCATAGGGCCTTGATTGCTGCTGAAAAATTTAACAGTCACTCTTCTTAGGAAGAGTTTTGGGGATACTGATGCCAGGGTCAGGATACATGGCGGGGGGCTGCTTTTAAAATGTGCAGTGCATTTTGGAGCTTTGCAGCTCACAAATTCCATGTCTTCATGTAGCTTACTAGGAAGAGGCTAAACATGGGTGTGTGCACAGTGAGGGCCCACGGAGAGGGCCTCTCTCAGTACGCATTTCTGGAGGTTCTGCTTTCTGTCCTTACTCTCTGACTTGCTTGGCTATTCAGTGGCGTGGGAGACAAGGCACTTGGGCCAGGAAGTTGACTCTGTTTTCCTCCGGCATTTTCCAGCCTTCAAATGCAGCGACATATGCGCTGGAGTGTGTGGCGAAGTTTAAGAAATGCATCTAAAGCACTCGGGCAGGAGCGAGCAGTGCAGAAATTCCGGGGCACTTTTGGAGCAGACTGGTGACTTCCCACTGCCACTAGATGTCCCTCTGTGGCTTTTCTTTTGGACATCAGTGCTATGCACAGGGCAAGTTATTTCTGCTCTGCTGGATAGAAGAAAGTGCTCTGCAGGCTCCGAGAAGAGGTTTACACTGGGATGTTATCCAAGCTGGGACCTGCCACGGTCGCGTAGCCCTCACGCATGCCTGTAAAGGACAAGGCTTTATGATGCAGAGATCGGGACACTCTTACGGAGGTCAGGAAAAGCTTTCCAACATTCACGTACCAACCTTCTCAGTCCAAAGTGTCTAAAACCATCTTGCGTGAATAACTAGGTTTGTGTTTGTATATGCCAGGGTGTGTGTATGTGCAGGTTTGTGTATATGTAGGTGTGTGTGTGTGTGTGTGTATGTGTGTGTGTGTGTGTGTGTGTGTGTGTGTGTGTGTGTGNTGTGTGTGTGTGTGTGTGTGTGTGTGTGTGTGTGTGTGTGAGCTGTTGAGTGTGGATGCCAGAGATCATCCTCTAGTATCGCTCCTCAGGAGCCATCCACCTTGGTTTGCAGATAGTGTCTCCCTGGGACCCGAGGCTCACTGATTAGGCTGGGGACCTGTCTGATTTTCTCTTCTCAGCTCTGGGGTAATGAGCTCGCACAAGCAGGCTTTGTGTATGCCTGCTGGGGACCGAACTCAGGCTATCGTAGGGTACATATTTTACTGCAGGATCCCACTTCTTCCAGAATTTCTGCACCCTGCAGTTAGTTCAGCACAGGAGCTTGAATTCTCCCTCAACAGGTTTCCTTATTCATCAACCCCGCCCACTAACTCTGCTCTTAGAGTTTCGCACTGCTTACTTCTCCTTGTGCTGTGACCTGACAGTTAGGCTTATTTGGGCTGTAATTTGGGGCTTGTTCAGCTGATTGGGTGGATGTGTATGAGCTGATGATGGATGTGAGTTGAGGTGTGTGGGGTGGTTGGGCACATTACATCCACTGCTGCTTTCTG
Organism: Apodemus speciosus; assembly: GCA_002335545.1. Classification (NCBI taxonomy): domain Eukaryota; kingdom Metazoa; phylum Chordata; class Mammalia; order Rodentia; family Muridae; genus Apodemus; species Apodemus speciosus. The sequence goes on from BDUI01000084.1 coordinate 285,192, forward strand.
AATTCTCATGGCGTACCTTCATGGACCTCTCATGAGGCTCCACCTTTTAAAAGTGTCTCATCTTCCCAAAATAACCAAGAATAACCAAGAATTGGCAGGTGCTTTGCCGGGGTCCTTCAAATTCAAACATTAGCAATCCAGGCATGGTAGCTTCCAAAGTATTAAATGTCCACCTACAAGTTTGCTGTTCGTTTTGTTACAGATGGACTAGAAAGAGAGTCACACTTTGAATGGTGCCAACCTGGGCTGATTCGACATCGTTGGAGAGCAACCATTGGCCAGTGAGGGACCAGAGGAGCTTCAAGACAGCTTGGAATTCAGATGATGAGGGCATGCACTGCAGCTTCTGTTCCCAGGCCAGGCCTGGTCCTTCTACCAGGTCATTGGACTGCTTATTTGGCCAATTATGGAAAGCAACCACAGTTGACAAATGAAATTTTGTTTCTCAGTTTCTGGGCCTTCTGGAGGAAAGTACGTGAATCTTTTGAACACCACTCTGCATGCTTGAAAAGATAAAGGTGGTAGAGGAGAGGATGCCACACAGTTGGATGCATTTTAATAATTGGTTCTAGTCAAAATTTTAGAATTTTCTAGAAGTACTCTCTATTTTTTTCAGGCTAGTCATAGGTGAAGTGACCCTCCTCTGAGCTTCCTTGCACTGGTAGGGATGGCAGTGTGGTGTTTGTTCCTTACAGGCACAGCTATCATAGTAGTAATGGTTTTTTATCATAGATAGAGATTCTTTATGGAATATATATGTGAATGTATAGAATATAGATGATGTGAATATATATGATTATATACATGGATAATATGACTATGTACATGCAGCTGTGTATATATGATGTAAGAATATATACATACACACAACTAATACATACATTTATATAGTCCCATAAGAACCATCTTAACACCAAGTCTTAAGTAATCTATAAAAATAAATTTGCTGGTAATCAATGGTCACTTTTTTCTTTGGAAACTGCTTAAGAAAAATATACATCACAAATAACAACCAGGACTCACATCTGCAGAGACTTTATGTGTTTAAATGAAAAGCACAAAGACTATAAAAAGACGAATGTCCAGTGACTGAAGAGCTATTTCTGTGTTTAAAGTACTTGCCTTACAAGGTGTGGAACTGAGCTCAGTCCCAGAGCCCATCAAGAACAAAACCAAACAAAGCAAGCAAGCGAACAATAATGGGTTATGGTAGTACATGTTTGTAATCCCTGCGGCATAGCGTTAGAGTGCAGAAAGGGCTACTTGGTGAGTTCCAGGCCAGCGAGACAGGCTATATCAACAGATGGTGGATGATTCATAGGAATGAAACATGAGCTGGTCTTACACATACACACACACACACACACACACACACACACACACACACACACACACACACCGAATATGCACTTACCAATGGAAGAAGTACTGACATCTAGTTGATTTAAAAACTAAGTGATAAGGTTGAGTTCAGTTACAGTCAAGATAATATGGTTGTAGACAAAGGCAAAGTGCTAGTTTGAAATGACATGTAGATAATTTAAACTTTGAAAAAAGCTAACATTACTGTCTAACCCATTGAGTCCAATTAGTGTTGTCCATACACGAATAGGTTTGAGGGTCATCTAATGGGGCATGGGGAACCTATCAGTGTCCATATCCCAAAGGGAAAAAAATCACTCGTCAAGATGCCATCAATTTCCTACAGCACTTCAGCTAGCGTAGGATTTTCTGGCACACTGAAAGCTCTCTCGTGGGAAGAGGATTTACTTGGGGAGCTAAAATGGAATAGTGAGGGGTGAATATTATCAATACACATTGAAGACCAGTATGAATATTTCAAAGAGTAGATAAATACATACGTAAAATAAGGTAGAAAGGCAAGGATGAACATCCAAAGGTTGTGCTCTGCCTTCCAGTTGTGTGCTATGAACACACTTCACTCTCACACAGGAATAAGCATACACACACACTCACCCACCCACACACACACACACACATAGCAACAATGAACTGAGGATATATGCACATTAAGCAATACCATTACTTAAAAGAAATATCCTCTATTGGCCACCACCATTTTACTTTGTCTTTGTAATTTGGGGTACTCTATGTGAATGGAAGCATACAGAATTATTTTCTGTCTGTGTGACTGGCTCATTTCACTTAACATCATGTTCTCTATGGTGTTAGCCTGTCTTGAGGTATGTGTCAGAATTTTCTTCGTTGTAAAGGTGGACTAATATTCTTTTTACATTTATACTACATTCTGCCAGTCCACTCTGACAATGTCCAAATGGCTGCCTCTACATTATAGCTATTAGACATCAATTACAAAAGTCTTCTTTTCAAAACTTAGCTTTAAACTCTTTCAAGTACATACCAAGATTATTGTATTTATAACTTTTAAAGGTAATTCCACTGTTTTCACAATGGCTTTTCATTTCACCTTCTTATCAAAAATGCAGAAGAATTCTTTCTCCATAGCCTTGCCTGCCTTTGTTATTTTCTGTTCTGTTTTACAACAGTACCCAAGTTCCTGCTGTGAAGTGATTCTTCACCTCAGCTTCTATTTGTATTTTCCCAATGAGTGCTGAGGCTGAGTGGGTGTTTGCATGAGTGTGGCTTTTTCTTATATCTTCTTCAGGCAGATACCTTTTTCCATCTTCCCCTTTTGAATGGAGCTGTTTTTGGTGATTGCAATTAAGGACACTCATTTTGGATACTTACCACTATAAGATAGCAATCTGTGATCTGAGATCTTATGATCTGTGTATTAGTTTTTGCTTTATTGGTGTCTTAGTAAGGGTTTCTATTCCTGCAGAAAAACCATGACAAAGAAGAAAGTTGGGGAGGAAAGCGTTTATTCAGCTTACACTTTCCACATTGTTGTTGATCACCAAAGGAAGTCAGAACTGGAACTCAAGCAGGTCAGGAAGCAAGAGATGATGCAGAGGTCATGGAAGGATGTTTCTTACTGGTTTGCTTCCCCTGGTTTGCTCAGCCTGCTCTCTTATAGAACCCAAGACTACCAGCCCAGGGATGGCACCATCCACAAGGGGCCCTCCCCACTTGATCACCAATTGAGAAAATGCCCCACAGCGGGATCTCATGGAGGCACTTCCCATCTGAAGCTCCTTTCTCTGTGATAACTTGAGCCTGTGTCAAGTTGACACACAAAACCAGCCAGTACAATTGATAGTCTTTTAATTCACAAATTAAAAAATTCCACATATGCAATTATGAAGTGTGGGTAAATTAAGGTTATGATCATGGGTGCACCAGGTTGAGGTAAGAGCACCATGTGATGGCCAGTCTTCTATGTCAGCTTGACAGGGTTTGGAGACGCACAACTGCATGTTCGTGTGAGGACATTCCCAGAGATATTTACCTTAGGGGAATGCCTGTCTCTCAGTATGGATGGCACCACCTCAGGAGCTACAGTCCCAGACTGGGTGGAAAGAGAACAGGAGGCCCAGAAGTTGTGAAGAGGGGCAAGAAAAAGAAAGGAATTCCTACATCTGACAGCATAGCATGTAAGGCTTTTGCACATATGTTGTGCAAGACACCAAGTCACAGGTATAAGGCGTCCATAAAATCTAAACTAATATAAAGTTTTATAAAAAAAAAATCAGAGGGAAGGCCAAGCTAAGGAGAAACCTGGAAGTCTGGTACTTTGCAGGGGGAACACTTGGGATAAGATGACTCTTGGGCTAGCGTGAATGGAAGCGAGGAGACTCGACTGATAAAAGTATCTCTAAATTCTTCTAAAGCTCTCAGCAATGAGAAGGTTATTTTTTAAAGACAAAGACAGAGACTGTCATGAATGGAAGTAAATACAACAATGGCGACTGTATCAGAGCCATTTGAATTTGGAGACAAACGGTCCTCAAAAATCAATCAAAATGACTAAATTATAAGGAGAATAGGGTAATTCTGCAATCATGGTTAGGAATTGTTACATATGATATTTAAAAACCTGGTAATTTATAGTATCATTAAACTTTGGTATATGCATACATATCCATATCACATCAAGATCTACAATGCCCATATTCTTTTAAACACAAAGAGTACATTTGGTCAGCTGGCTATCCATTGATCCATGAAGAAAATGTAAACATACTAAAGCGTTGAAATCATAATATGGAGCCTAGTCTTAGTGTGCTTAACTAAAACCAAGGCAAGAAAACAATGAGAAATAGTTCATTTGTTTAAAATTTAATGAACATGCTTCTTCATTTACTCTGGTCTAAAGAAGAGATTATAATGAAGGTTTAAAACATTTTAATTGAAATATAATAAGGACTTTAAGCTCTGGAGCCTGTAGTATCAACTAAAGCTATACTTTTAGAGTTAAGTATTTATATAAGAAACTTACAGACTTAAATATTTACTTAAGAAAGCTGAAAAAATAAAAGTATTAAATTACAATATTTTACTTGCAGTGTACAAGGGCTCACATGGAGATGCTTAACTGGTCAAGGTGCCAAGAGTAAAACACTTCCCTAAGTAGATCAAATATCCCATAATTCTTCCTTCCAAGAATTAAGGATCCTCGTGGAAGAGGGAACTAAAAGAGTGTAGGAGCCAGAGGTGATGGATGGGGACCATGCAAGGACACAGCATCTTTTAGATACAGCATGGCAGCTGCACATCCAACTCACATTGGTTGCGACATCATCATGCACAAACCTATGCAAACCCAAGTCAGACCAAATCCCAGCATGGAGGGGAAGTTGGGCATGAAACTCCACTATGAGCATGGGGGTTATTGTCAACTGTTAGCTACTGGAAAATAGGAAGAAGGGAAGAAGAAAAGAAAGAAAGAAAGAAAGAAAGAAAGAAAGAAAGAAAGAAAGAAAGAAAGAGAAGGAAAGAAAGTAGATAGGTATGGGATAAATATGAGATAGAGATAAAGAAAGATTAGAGAGATAGAGATAGATAGTACACACAGACACACAATCTAGAACAATTTGTAAATATCTTATTAGACAAATCTAGCAAAATCTCAGCTGGACAAGTGTCAGGAAATGCAGCATAACCAATTGCATCCGTAAGATCTAAACTTGTCTCGAGACTAAAAAAAAACATTAGCCTTTTGTTTTTAAATCACAAACACTGTGTAGAATGGCTAGAGGCATGTGTTGGGGATCAGGTGTAGCTGCACACTCACATAAAAACTTTACAATCTTTGGAAAGCCACAGAAATCTAGTAAGTCCCAGTCAACTTGGATGCTGAGTGGAAATAACCCCACATCAACCTCATAATATCATATGGATTACAAGAATCAAAACATATGAAATACATAGTGTCTGACACCTAGGAGACTGTTAATACATGTTACTATTATTATTTCATGACATGGTCTTTGAATGCTTAAATTAACAGGTCATGTAATATTGAAATCGGGGCCCTATGTCTGTCTGTCTGTCTGTCTGTCTGTCTGTCTGTCTGTCTGTCTGCCTGTCTGCCTGCCTGCCTGTCTGTCGGCTCTCTCTCCTTCCTCCCTCTCATTTCTCTTTTTCTTTTTTCTTTCTTTCTTTCTTCCTTTCTTCCTTCCTTCCTTCCTTCCTTTCTTCTTTCTTTCCTTCCTTCCTTCATTTATTTATTTCTTCCTTTCTATCTTTGTCTTTTTCTTCTCTCTCTGTCTCTCTCTGGCTCCCTCTTCCTTCCCTTCCCCCTTTCCTTTCCTTTCCTTTCCTTTCCTTTCCTTTCCTTTCCTTTCCTTTCCTTTCCTTTCCTTTTCTTT
>BDUI01000084.1:291164-314064 GCA_002335545.1 Apodemus speciosus
AAGACTTCGATTTGGATTTACCCAACTAAGATCATGGATGTAACTTGAATCTTAGCATCCTTAGTAAGCATCTTTCGATTTTTGGAAATCACATTGTGATAGCTAATCTTCATTGTCAGCTTGTCTGGATTTAGAATAATCTATAAGACACAATCTGGGCAATGACTCTGATGACTTTTCCAGATAGAATTAGATAGGGTGGGCAAGACCTGTCTTGAATGTGGGTATCACCATCTATGGCACTGAGCTCTTAGAATGAGTCAGAAGAGGAAAGGAGAAAGCTACCAAAAGCTCAGCATTCCTCTGGCTCTCCCTTCTGGGCTGTGAGATGTGAGCTGAGACCCAGGTGAAGGCTGCTCCCGCCACCATGCTTTCCCAAGCTGTACGCTCAGCCTGCAAGCCAAATGCCACCTTCCCTCTCTGAGTTCTGTTTTGCTGGTGCTTTGTTACAGCCATGTTCCTAATGCAACCTGCAAGTGGTTGTGTGCAGTTTGACAGGAGAGATAGCGCCCAGAATCTGATCCGAGTGGGAATGACAGTGACCGCACTCTCCTCACGTGGTAAACTCTTTCCTCCCTCTCTAGGCCCAGTAAGTGACTTCCTACACATTCTTATAAATAAATCTCAAGGGACCCATTACCCTTGTTCTGTGCACACATCTCCCCCCACCCCCATTTTGGGTAGACTGCTGTATCCCACATCATAGCACTTGTTATAGATTGTTGCCAATATTTGTTGACACTTGTTTTAATTCCTAAACTATGTAATTAATAGTGTTATTTAATCTTGGCATTGCTAGCATATAATTTCTGGCACATCGGAAGCTCTCACTAATTGCCAAACAAATAAATGTGTATTATCATAACATATACAGATACCGTATTATGTTTGTCAACATATTATTCAAATTTATTCTCGATAGAGGTTGTTGAACTTGAGTGAGCGTAAGCTTTTGAGAGACTGTAGGGCCAACAGGTAAATGTTCTAATGCTGTACTGTGCCTGTTTGGTTTTATATAAACAGTGTGAGGCATTTCCTATGTGGTATCCCCTTTGCTATGCTTTTGCCTTTGGAAGTCTCTTTTTGACTTAACGGACTTCAATATCTAAGACCCCTGAGATGCTCACATGCTTACTGTTGTGTGGCTTTTCCTGAGGAGATATGAACAACTGTCTGTTCTCTCTAGACAGGATAATGATGACAGGCTCATGCAAAAGCTCTGCCCAAGTCTTTATTGACTCTTGAGCTTACTGGGTTACTTACAGGAGCATGGGCACCGAGAGGTACTGCATCACTAAAAGGCATGTTTCTGATAGGATGCTGGGTCTCCAAAGCTGCCCAGCGTTGCAAACATTCCACCACAGCCTCCTCCCTCAGAGCAGCTGCTTGCTGCTCATGGACCTGGCAGAAGGGGCTCTGGAACTGTGTGATTTTCTGAGCTTCCTTAGATGTTTTTCCCCTTCAGGAGGGAGATAGGATGAGATACCAGCACGACACTAATTTTTCAAATAGGAAGGCATGCGACTGCCCAAGGTCTGGAGCTCCAGTCAGAGGCCGGAGGTGTGAGAGGAGCTGCTGGCAAGCAAGTGGAGAAAAACACTGATTTCAAAGCGAACACTGAGCTAGTTGAGGCTTGGCCGAGCGCGATTTTATGACTCTAATTGCACCTCATTTTGTTAAAGCAATGAAATATTTGTACTGGAGCAGAGGCAGTTCTTGTCTACACATCTTGTAGCTTATATCCATAAACAGATATCTTCCTTTTTATAACTAAAGAGCACTTGTCCGAGGCCCTCATTTACACTGTCCACAGTGTTATAGGTTTGTTCTGGAACTTTCCTTCATCATGTGTGTTCTGTAGGCCCATGATCAGTCTCAGTCTAGGCCTAAACATCCCTGGAAGCTGGCAGAGAAGAAAGCCAGGGGTGCAAAAGTGAGTAAACAGGCCAGGGGCGTGTCTGCTCAGATTTTTTACATTGTGAACAGCTTTAAGAAATCTTTTTTTTCCAGACAGGGTCTAACTATGTAATCTTGGATAGCCTGGAATTTACCAAAATCTTCCTGCCTCTATCATCCAAGCGGTTACAGGTGTGCGCCACCATGCTCAGCCCTTCTTGACAAACGGTAACTACATTTACATTAATTTCAAATATTGTCCAGACATTGGAGTTACTTTGGGCTTATAAAAATATAAATTCCTCACCATTTGAGATGTTATTTCTGTAGGCTGGAGAAGTCCTAAAATGAATTCTGATCATTTTATCTAGATGCACAACACACGCGCGCATGCGCGCGCACACACACACATACATGTGCACATACACACATGCACACACACATACACACACACACACACACACACACACAAAAGGACCCTTTAAATGTCTATATTCTCCATATTGCTACTCTCCATAGATGCCCATTTAGCTGCTCTCTTTTGCATACACAGACCAATGGTTCTCTAGCCAACTCATATATACTCTACAAGTATGGAATTCAAGTGATTAGGTCGATAAAACATTTGATTTCAACCATTGACCTGATATGAAGGGGTTACGTCTTCCTCTGTATAATCTTTTTCTATACTTCAATAGAGTTATTATAAAATATTTCCAGTGATCATTACATGCTTGGATGTAACAAAGAAAACTTGTATTTCATAGCTGTCATACATTTTCTAAAATTATACATGATTAAGATTTTCGATGTGGGTCGCGGGCCCGCTGGAAGATACTAAACCAGGCGCTGCCTGAGGCCCCGCTGCTCTGGGACCATGGTCAGCACTATAATGAACGCATATATGGTGGATTGGTGGGAAAGACAGTAAAAACAGGGCCATGCGTGTGCTGAGGAGAGGGTCAGAACTGGACGTGATAGTGGCCATGCGGTAGAGAGAAGGCTGTGGGGCTACATGCTGTCATTGCCCAGGCGGGTCTGCCGAATGGTATATAAGAGCCGGGGGCTTGTGTAGACAGATGCAAAGGTGGTTCTTGGCAAGGATGGAAGTCCAAGATGAGCAAAGGTTCACTTTCTGAATTGGACCTCCTTGAAGGACCGCTGTGGTCCATGATACCGTTAGACAAAATGTTGGTGTCGGTGGCCCATGCTGCTTCCCAGACTTTGATAAAGCCTGGAATCCCTGTGGACTTCTGCAGTCTGTGCCACCGATCGATGCCTTGGTGATGTCCTTGGGCTTTTCTGTCTTGGGAAGCCATTTTGATGTGAGTGGCTTGTGTAACTACTTGAGGCCATGCTGAGGTTTGTGCAGCCCCTGACAGCCATGACTGGGTCCGTGCAACTGATTTAGCCAAAGGTCATGATGATGTCTGTGGCCTGTGTTACTACAGAAGCCCATATGGATGCCTGGGTTCCGAGTTGCGGCCTGAAGTCATGTTAATTAATGTGCATGGGCACAGGGGAGGTGGCCCCGCCCTCGGTGGCCCCGCCCTCGGTGGCCCCACCCCTCGGTGCCCCTGCCCCCTCGGTGCCCCGCCCCTCCGTGGCCCCGCCCCTCCGTGGCCCCTGTATGATGGCACAGGCTGTGGACAATGGAGAACTATTCTTGTGCCTTGTGGGAAAGCGGGCCCCTCCCAGCACCAGCTGATACACTGGGAAGTGGTGTGGCCACGGGAAAGCCTGTCTCACCTCTGGTGGGAGAGTTGGCCCCTCACCTCACCAGCCCACAGCACTGAGGTATAAGTAGTAGTGTGGGTAAGGGAGAGCCAGCACCAGCCTGCTTTGATTCTCCTCAACTGATGGTGTCTGGTGCAGATGTAGGTCATTTTTCCTTGTGGGGTTGGACCACACAAAATGGATTGGGGTGGGGGAGGGTCATGGAGGACGTGGGGAAAACATGGGGAGACTGTGATGTGAGCAGAAATCAGGGCTCACAATGTAAGGTTTCTAAATGGTGATTAAGAAATAATTTAAAGAAAGAATTCGGATGTCTTTTATTCCCCCACCTTTTTGAGGCTAGGTTTCTAGGCTAACTCACTAACATTGTCCAGGCTGCCCTTGGACTCACAACAGTCCTCCTGCCTTAGCTACCCAGATTGTAGAAATCTTACTCTACTCTTCGTTAATGTCTTGCCACTTTCTTGTTTGAATATGAACATGAAAACTCTGCTATGCCATTTTGGAGCTTATATTGTTTAAAAAGTTATATACAGCTTTAAATGATTATCGATTAATTTGGTGGATTCAAATCAGAGTAAGGTGGGAAGCGTTCTGCACCACACAGTTGTGCAGACATCTGACTGCTTCCTCACCAGACTCACTTGGCCTGAACAAAACTTGTCTGGCCCCAGAATGACAGAGAAGCAGAATTCTCAGTGGCGAGGACTGGCTGCCTGTCTATTCTTTAACAGCTGTCATGGCAAGCTTACAGACAAATGTCTGTATTTTAAAATGAATCTTTCTAACCACATTCTAGAATGACCTTGAAATTAATTCCTGGTACAGAGTTTTTAAATCACAAATAATGCTGTATGATTAGCAGCCATTTCCAAGAGTATTTGCATATATATGTTTACATACTGAGTCAGTTGCGCAGACCCAGTCATGGCCATCAGGGGCTGCATGGACCACGAGCCTCAGTGTGGCCTCAAGTGGTTACACAAGCCAATCATCAGCATGGCTTCCCAAGACAGCAGAGCCTGAGGTCATCACCGAGGCATGGGTCAGAGGTACAGACTGACACCCTGGATGCCTGCAGGGGATTAGGTCCCAAACTCTGCAGATGATCAAGTGGTACATGTTTGCATATACCCCACTCATACCCTTTTTTCCCCTTTAGGTCTGTCCAAACTCTTGGCTCTGAAACACAATGCTGTTACATCTGTGAAAGTTCTCCACACTCCAGAACCTCAAAAGTGAGTCACAAAAGGAAAAAATCTCATAAAATATTAAGTGACTTTCTGATTTGTGCTGAGTCACTGTCTTACCTTTCCTGGGTATCCATGACCCTCGGGTGACAAGTTGGACATCGTTTCCAGATGACTTAAAATTCAGTCAGCTGAATTCATAGATACAGAACATGCAGACACAGGCCTAGTCACAGTAAGTGAATAGTTACCTTCTCTGTATAACAAGGCCAGTGGGGGCTACTGCATTTATTAGATGACCTACATATCTATCAGAGAACAGTGTGTAAGAGGAGACTGTGGGGAATTAACTTCATAGTTATAGATTTCTTGAAGTCAAACCCATGGGGTTGGAAAATGATACACATGCGTGTGCATGCACACACACACACATACATTCATACAAATAAATAAAATTTAATGAATTCCAAAAAATAACATGGAAACTGAGGAAGGCATTTGACATTAAACTCCAATCTCCAAAATTGATATGAGGCCTAAAGAAGTCATTTGACATTGAATTCTTGTCTCCATACAATTGTGCACACAAATTCATGTGAATCCACATGCATAGGGAAACAACCCCTTCCCCCACACCACGCATACACACACAGACCACAAATACCTAAGCACATAGTACCTAAGTACAGTAGCCAACTGAAAATGAACCCAGTTACCTAGCCTATAACTCTTAAATTAATTGATTATTAAATTGACCAATAAATTATTTGACTCAAGAAGCCTTTTGTGATTTTTGCTTTGTTCTGTGTACTCTGGTGACCTCTGAGGGTAATCTGTGGACTCTACTAGATTTCTATAGGAATGAATGTGAGTGAAATTGTCCTCCCCTCAGGGGTTGAGCAAGGTCCTGCTGATGCTGATAAGGACTAATGTAGTGAGGGGAGAATCAGGGAGTTCCTTTCCCAGATCTGACCTTCCTGGGTAGCCCCATTCTTAGTTTAATTTTTCTCAACACTACAAAGAATGTCTAATACATAAGCAGGCAGACTGATCTTTAATGTATTATATAGGTAGGTAAAGATCTAGATTTTTAAGACTATTTAAATCAAACTTGCAGAATTTGAGGAAAGGGGCTGTAAACCACCCTCACCCCCAGTATTGATCAAATTTAAAATCTGAGAAATAAGGTTTTCAATTCAAGCACCCAGACTTCAAAGCTGTTGGTCTGACAAAAGCATTAAAGCAAGTGTTTAAAGGATCAAGACAAGTATTCAGATGTAATTGAGGTCCTGCTTAATTACTTAATTAAGACACAGCTACAAGGGGAGGATGAGGACTCTGCAATTTCCAGCCCAAACAGCAATTTTGCTTCTTGCTGTAGGGATTAACTTTAAAACTTGGTGGCTGATTGCACACGTGTCCCTTCATCAGGAAAATGAAGTCCGAAGAGGGCAAATAGAACCCTTAGCTACTGAGTGTGGTCCAGAGGCCCTGAGTTTATTGACAATATGCCTTTTAGCCATTAGAACAACATTATATGGTGGAGAAGATGGGCCTCATTTGCTGATAGCTAAATTCAAATGCTTTAAGACTACGGACAAGAATACACAATGTGTGAGTGCTAGAACCTGATGTGGAACTGGGCAGATGTTACCCCAAGATTTCTGCTCTATGTTGTGTGTGTCACCAATCTCTAAGGGTTTGAGCACATGTTGAATTGAAGAAAATATATCCACTGGTGGTGAAGGTGACAGAAGGGAAGGGTTAATTGAGATTTTTGTCTAATTAACAAGCACATCATACAGGAGTTTAGATGAAATTTACTCTTTAGTTTCTGAAAAAGAAATCACTGCCAGCGATTATCGAATATTGTCTTTTTCTGAGCACACACATACACACACACACGCACACATGCACACATGTTTATGCACACATATGTATGTATGTATGTATAGAGTCTATATCTATTTGATTCAGATAGGGATGACAACAAATGTCTAAACAAGATTCTGTGCAATTTCATCTTATAGAGTCAACGAAGTTACTGAGGTTTCTAACATGGGCACAAATGACTCCCAGATAACTATATCTTCAGAAAGTCCTCTCTTTAACTTATGGTCAACTACACTAGCAAAAAGTCCTACGTTCAGTTACCACTCACCTCTTATGGACCCCCAAAGAGAAGAAAGACCATGCAAGTACTAGATCTTTGGGCTTTGTGAGCCTTAAACTCCACATTGATGACCACGCATGCTTTTCTCGAAGGCAGCAGTGGCCATGTCCACCCTAGAGGAAAGAGCTACACAACAGCAACAACATGATATCTCTCACTCGTCTCTACCCAGGACCCACTGTCATTCTAAAGAGTCTTCTAGGAGGCCCTGAATTCCTAGAGAAATTCCTAGAAAGTTAGACTTCAGAGCTCCAAAGGTTCACAGTCTGTGTTGAATTTCCTCCATTCGCCAACTAGATGTAGTTGGACAAATCAGGTCCCAGCATCCACATCCACGTTGGATACTTCACAATTTCCTATAACTAGTTTTAGAAGATTGGATGCCTTCTTACCCTCTTCTTATCTTTGTAGGCACTGCATGCAGGGGGTGCACATATGAGGAAGCAGGTACATGTACATGTAAATTAAAAATGAATGTAAAAGAAATCACAGTTTGTAAGCTATCCCAGAGAAGACTGAGAAGAGGATCTATTTCTTTTAAAGGCTCACCCTCTAATCAAGATAACATGAGATGGTCAGGACCTCTGAGCTTCCTGGAATTTCCATCAGAACTATGAACATTCATGAGTAATTTGAAACCTGACAATTTTAACCAAGAGCTAATTTGGAGAGTGACAGCTTGGCCTAGAGATATATGTTGGTGGCCACAATCTTTTGTCATTCTGCTTCAGTGGCATGGAGATGGACCGGATGTGGGTGTCAGGGAATCTCCCTAGCTGATTAGGTTGCTGCAGACACACAGAGACCATACTCTGAATTAGCTCAGAGGATCTAATCAGACTGAACAGACTACTTGAGTCTGTGATGGAGACATATTGGCAGCTGATGAAGGCTGTCTGGAGGTATTTTGGTGAAAAACCAAAGTATATTAATGCTGAAAGTAGTTTGATTCCAGGGTACAAATTAAGGGTAATTCAAATGGAAATGGTTAGGCTAAAAATTCATTTATCTCTTGACTTATAATTTCTTTAAAGTTTGCCTTTATAGGTATGAATCATTTAAAATAACTTCTCAACTCACAAGTGACTAAAATATATATTACTTTATTATTATTACTTGTTTTCAATAGTATCTCCTATGGATCAGGCTGGTCTCTAATTTACTGTGTAGCGAAAGCTAGATTTGAACTCCAGATCCTTCTGCCTCTCAGGTGCCCAAATGACAAGTATGGACCCCTATGTCCAGCTTAAAATGTGCTTTTTAGAAAATATAGTTTTAAATATATTGAACTTTTTGCCACCTTTTAGCTACTTATTCCCCAGAGTCCCACTAACCGTGTCTATTGGTCTGTGCTAATTAGTCTAATGAAATGATCAAGGCTTGAGCCCAAGGAATCAGGATCTCTCTTTACTAGATCCGTGCTGCTGCACAGGACCATTTACCAACACAATTAGGTAACTTCAGCCACTGCCGGACACCCTATATCTATGGACCATTGTGTCTAGTAATGTGATTGCTCCTGCTCTTCCCTGATCTCTTATTATGAGGGGCCTGATGCATTCTTGCCTTGACATTTAGTGCCAAAATTGTTTTTTTCTTTGCCATTCTTATGTTAGGAATAGACAGCTAAACCCTCTATGTCGGGAGTTGTAGCACTGCAAAGTATACACCCTTCAAGATCTATCTATCTATCTATCTATCTATCTATCTATCTATCTATCTATCTATCTATATGTATGTATTTGTGTCTCCTGTATATGAAACAGAGGGACAGAGAGGGGGACTATGATACTGGGTAATGTCATGTAAGTAGGATATATATTGCCCTATGAAGGCTACTGCACTGTCCATTTATAGATCTTATCACTTGTGTGTGTCTGTGTGCATGTGTGTGTGTGTGTGTGTCTGTGTATGTGTCTATGTATGTGTGTGTTTCTATGCATATGTCTATCTGTGTGTGCGTCTGCATGTGTGGTGATATTCATGTATGCACATATGTGTGTGTCTGTGTGTATATGTCTATGTGTATGTATCTGTGTGTATGTGTCTATGTGTGTGTATCTGTGTGTATGTGTCTGTGTGTGTCTATGTGTGTGTCCGTGTGTGTCTATATATGTGTTTCTGTGCACATGTGTGCATCTGCATGTGTGGTGATATTTATGTGTGCACATGTGTGTGTCTGTATGTGTGTCTGCGTATGTGTCTATATGTGTGTATCTGTGTGTCTGTGTGTATATGTCTCTGTGTGTCTCTGTGTGTGTGTGTTTCTGTGCTTGTATGTGTCTGTGTGTGTCTATGTATGAGTGTCCTTGTGTGTATATGAGTGTGTGTTTCTGTGAACATGTGTGTGCCGGCATGTGTGAACATTTGTGTGGATGTGCTTACCCATGAGTGTTTTGGGGAGCTGGAGACTAGCTTCAGCATGCCTTGCTCAATGGCTGCATGTTAGGTTATATTATTTTATTTTCATGCTTACAATGTAACCACAACATTTACCTTTACGTTTACCTTTCCTCTCTCCCAACACTGCCATACAACCCCCCTTTCTCTCTTTCAAATCTATGGCCTCCTTTTTCATTAATTGTTGTTACATGTGTATTTATGTAAATGTCTGTATAAACACACTCTGCTGGGTCTGCACATTGTTACTTGTAGGTATGTTTTCAGGGCCAATTTCCATCTTATGTTTTAAGATAGAATCTCAAGTTAAACGAAGAACTTACCATTTTGACTAGAGCTGAATGGTTGGTGAGCCCCTGGCAGTCTGCCCATGTCTAACTCCTGCACTGGGTCGACAGGTGTGTGACACAGCCTCTAGCTCACACTGGGCTTGACAAGTGTGTGACATAGTCCCTAGCTCACACTGGGGTTGACAGGTGTGTGACACAGCCCCTAGCTCACACTGGGGTTGACAGGTGTGTGACACAGCCCCTAGCTCACACTTGGGTTGACAGGTGTGTAACAGCCTGTGCAATGCTCATTTTCCCTCACAGCTATCTTTCAAGTCATCTATTTCCAGCTGGTAACTCATACCCTGAGTGACCCTTTCGCAGCTTAGGCCGTGTGGGCCAACAGCAATCTTTTGGTTTTATCAGGTTAGATGAGAGCCCATATGAGGACATAGGAGTGATATGCTATTGGTAGCTGACAGAGAGGCTGGGCTGCCTGCTTGCATGTGGTGTGCTTGCCTCCAGGACTGCTCGTACCTGATCTCAAAAGCCTACTTGCTTGGGGTTTTGAAGCACAAAGCCACTTGCTAGTCTAATTAAGTTACTTAGAAGTGCTGTGTTCTTCCCGTTTTCTCATTGAAGATTTATTAGTGGGTATGGGAACAGCATTTATTCTAGGACTAATTACTAAGAAAAGCCTTTCTGAATGCTTTATCCAAAGCCTCCTGAGTGAAATTTCTTTTGGCTGGAAGGAACAAGGCCTCTTTTGTACGTGTGAGATCCTGGTACTGCAGTTTCCTGTAGTTGTCTGTGTACCTGGTTTGTTGGCTGGGTCTGGTGAGGTTTCCTCACGTGCAGGGCTGCTAAATGGTCAGCTGACTGACTCACAGGATTTTCTGTAGCTCTTCTCAACTGCCTCTTTGGCTCTTCACAATTTCACCCTGTGAATTTGCCCTTGGCTTTCCTCTGACTTGGTGTGCCATCTCTGCAAGTCTGATGAGTTCATTCTCTCCTCCTTCTTGAGGCTCTGCCTGAAAACTAACTGACCAGTGGGTCTCAACTTTCTTAATGCCAGGACCTCTTAATACAGTTCCTCATGTTGTGGTGACCCTCAACCATAAAAATAATTTTGCTGCTACTTCATAACTGTAATTTTGCTACTGTCATAAATTGTAATGTAAATATCTGTGCTTTCGATGGTCTTATAAGAAAACTCCTGTGCAAACATTGTTTGACCCTGGTTCATGACCCACATGTTGAGAAACTCTGTTCTAGAGAGTAGCCTGAAGCAAATCGGGCTCATCTATTTATTTTTCCATCCCCATAGAAATCATTACCTTCATGCCTAACGGCCCATGAGTTTGAAAACTATCATTTCTTTTGTTTGGTTTTGCCACAGGAGTGCACAAATCTGGTGCCATCATGACCCATTTCTTCAATTACCAACGTTCAGTTGGACCTGGAATTCAATAATTTTAAAATTATCCACTGATATCTATTCTTGTTGAAAGACCCTGTCATTAAGGTTGCAGCAACTTTATCTGGATAAACTGTCTGGACTCGGTGCAAAGTGGAGGACTTCCTTTCTCAGAGGGCCTTCCTTTTCTATGCATGATCTTAACTGTGGAATATCTCTAAGCACCGGTGTCTGACCTTATCTAGAGGATGAGCATGCACAAAAATTCCTGCAAGTGTGGCATGGTTCAGCGCGTAAGTCCAGTAAGTCCAGCACTGCCCTTCCTGCTGTATGATAGTTAGGTGCTGTGTTATGTTCTGCTTGTAGCCAACAACAGCAGCAGCAGCAGCAGCAACAACAACAACAACAACAATAACAACTACAACAACAACAGCAACACCTCTGAGGAAAGTCATGTAGCCTGTGGACAGATTAGAGGTTCAACTTTCCCTCTTCCAATAAGAACCTGCCTGGCAGGTTCTTGGAATTCCTCTTCATGTAAATGAAGCATTCCCAGGCCCCCAACTAGCCAGTATTGTCCACCCACATTGGAAATATCTACCAACTCCTGAAAAATCTATGTAAATCTTGTTCACCCCAAATAAAGTTGAGCTGTCTCTCACTGAAGCAGATTCAGAAAGCCAATCTGTTTGTACTCATGAGGGCTGATGGCCAGCATCCACCAGGGAGAAGGGAGGGCTGTACATTTTCTTAGTGTTTGGGATGGAATATAAGGATAAGGCAAAACAAATACTTGTACTTTGAAGTGAAGGAGAAGAAAGTTTTCAAATATTAACTCTAATGGCTATCATTTTTGTATGAAATATATGCTATCTGTGGTTATAATTTACCCCTTGGGATTATTTTCTCGTCTTCCGCCCCCTCACAGCAGCTTGTACCCCATCATGAGGCTAATTGCCCATGTGCTTAGCATTTTGCTCATCAATATCCTGATCGGATAATTTTCTTTCTGAAATGATGACATTTCATTCCATGCCTCTATTCAAGGGTGCCTGATCTAGGTCAATCATGTGTTCCTTGTGTGCACAGATGTTCATTCTGCCTTGGCAGCCATGTCTCCACCCCGCTGTCCATGGTGTCGCCTCCCTACTGGTATTGCAGCTTCCTGCTTTGCCTTGTTGGGTGTCAGTGTGTTTTAAGTCAGTTTTCTAGACTCATTGATTTTGAACATTCCCAAGCAACTCAATACATTCCTTTTCCATAAAATATTCAGTGTACATTTCTTCAGCTTACAACTCAGTGAACAGAGCAACTACGGCAGCATTCCAGTTATTTTCTCCTGCAACCAGACTATGAGTGAGTAGAAGATGAAGATCTAGATGGCTTATTTATCTTTGCATCTTCTAGAAGAACCGGGTCAATTATAGATGTTAAATCAATGCTGGATTCAACTTAACCAAACATCAAGTGGTTCTGGCTTATTTCTCCTTCTAGAATGTGCTGCTGTCTTTAAGTCAAATAGAGAAGTCAGGGAGCCAGGTACAGATGACCAGAGCTTTCTGGCGAGAACTTGTGAAGAAAAAATCTTTTGTTGTTCAGCAGTGGAAGAGAATAGTGTCTTTCATGTGACATCACACAAAGAGCTTCCAACTCCTCTTCAAAATCTGCAGTCAAAAATCTACAGGATCTGGAGGTTGCCACCGACAACAATGGGCTCTTCTTTCTCCTCCATAGCTTTGCACACCTGAGTGGCTGAGTTGATATTTTGACGATTTCTTCTCTTTATTTCTTTTTAAGAATTTAAGGATTGGAATTTGGCATTCCTCCGTCTCCACTCTCTTGCTGGAAGGACGATTCCCACTCTATCCTAAAGCCTAATATCTCAAGTGCCCTTCAGCTGCACACCAGCTTGTGACTGACTGACACAGGTACATCTGTCTATTCCCTCCCACCAGAGCTAAATCTGGCATGAATTGAACTCCTCACCTATTAAACTGTCACCTTGTCACCATCTACCATCCTTAAAATGAGAAGCATCTCAAAGACAAGTAGAATGGGACACATTTTTGTCTATCCTATTATGCTGCTCACACCAATCAAGTCTGCAGGAAGTCGCGTTTCTGAAAAGCACATTCTTCCTTCTCGTCACCTGTGTACAGAGCAAAGGAAGCAACTGAGCAGGTAAGTTTAGATCTGCATAGCAGAGCTAGTGACAGGAAGGACTCACACCTAGTGTCTGTGTTGTTCAGGAACTTAGCACTTTTGTCTAAACGGCTTAGGAAGGGACTCAGGGGGAGTCAGGACTAATACAAATTGCTCTTCCCTCCTGAGGTAATGGTCTCTTAGGTTTGATATGTTTTCTGTCTTTAAGGACCATTTGGTGGCTGATGCCATACAGTGACAATACAAGAAACACAAAATCCTAATGGAAAAGTATGTAGAGGGGATAAAATACTTCTGTAACATTACGTGTGTGTGTGTGTGTGTGTGTGTGTGTTGTAGTTAGTTATTTTCTATTTTATGATTTGTTATTTGACATTTAAAGAAAGAATTACCATTTGGTTCACTGTATTATAAGTATCTTGCCTTTATCTAAGCACCATTGATTATGAAATGACCATTAAATTCCTTTGTCCTGGAATGGTTGTCAATTCTTTTGTTTTATTTGTTTTCTTTTCTTGAGACAAGGTGTTCCAGGCTGACTTCAGACTCCCTGTGTAGGCAAGGCTGACCTCAAACTCCTAAACCCTGAGATGATAGGCATGAGTCACCACACTCAATTCATCATTGACTCGTAAGTCATAGAGATCCACAACAATGACACTGTATTTACCCAGTGACATCAACGGTATGGAGCAAGTCGCCTGAGTGGGCAGGGCAGAAGCTCAGTGCCTCTTGTCTCAGTGGGTGCTGCCTTTTGTGTATTCTTAAATAGTCGAACACTTGGCTTTTCCATATTATTCTCACCTCTGTTTTCTTCCATTCACTCAATAGGAAGGTGTCAGCCCCTTCCAGACTCCATTCCCTCAGCCTACTGAGTTACCATGCTGCCTGACCTCGGAGGCACCTCTTCTACGGATGCCCTTCTCTTTCTGTCATTATGGCCACCACCATGCTCAGGCCCTGCCTCCTCTGCCTTCTTTATCATAATGGGTCTTCCTGTGGTCCTTGGTTCCATTCTCTTCTCTTGCCTAGTAACCCTCCACTGCGAACAGATGGATACCTCATTGCGGTGATAATAAAATTCAAATTTCATAGAGTGATATTCATTGCTATGCTCCTAAACCAGCCTTCAGTTAAGTGTTAAACTGCATGTAATATAGTTACCTTTGGCTATCAAGACTCTATTATTATTATTATTATTATTATTATTATTATTATTATTATTATTATTATTATTAGTAGTAGTAGTAGTAGTAGTGATAGTAGTAGTATTTTGCATTACAGGCTTTCTCTCTTACTTCTCATCACAGGGGTCCACTCATTGTGCCTTCTGGCTATACCAGTCGTTTCAAAAAATGCACCATACTCCCCTGCATCTGTGGCTTGGTAACACCTGTTCTTTTTGAGTGAAGTTCTTATTCATTCCATTTTTCTGAGCCCCAGATCAGATTTATTCTTCCTCAAAAACTCAAAGAGCAATTTGTCATGATTCTCCCAGTTGGAATTAAACTCTTCTTTGCTCTGCGTTATGTTAATGACTTTTATTCTACTTATATATCAATTGAGCTTAAACGTTATTGAAGTGCATATTTTTTTCTACTGTGTGGATCAAATATTGTCAGGTCAGAAGGAAATTGCTTTATCTGTATCTCCCTGCCCCCATCTCCTATTTACATGGGTCATGTTTTCATGAAGATCTTAGTGTATGCACCTCCCTGACTTGAAGTTTTCACTGACCCCATGTGTATGTCAGTCGTCCTCAAAAACATTTCTTGTAACATAAACTTCTCGTTAACGGTATACTACACACAACTGTTTAAAGTATTCCTTGCCAGACTATAAACGTCTAACTCGCTGTTATGCTCCCTGTAATTGGTTCAGTGTTTAGAACATAAGAGTAAATATTTATCCAATGAATGAATGAATTTAATTCTGTTTTGTTCATTTCATAACTACAAAACCAAACCTTCTGCATTTGATAGACTGAGCAGTCAGCAAATGCATGCACTAGAATGTAGCGCTATCCCTCTGTACAAGATGGGGCTAGGTTCCAGTAAACATATCAAAGTAAAAAATGATGTAGGTCACAGACATGTTTTTAACTGACAAACTTTAAGTCCAAGAAATTGCAAGACAGATCATTGTAAGTATGGATGCTTTTGTGTTCTTGACTTATGATGTGGGTGGGTCCTGAATGACCAATTTTAAAGAATAGGAACCAGATGACAATACAAATTAAAAACATGGATATGTTCAGAAAGTGGTTCTGATGGTTAAAATGGTAGGGCATAAGCACAGGCAGTCAGAGGATACAATGGATAACATGCTATAAGGGGTCAAAGGTCTTAAGGGGTTGCTCCACTTTTTCCCTGTTTCATATGACAGTATACTACATAGCTACGCCTCTTTATTTTATTTGTAGACTGTTTATACCTGCTGCTAGGAAAGGGAAGCAAAACACAAGACAAGATGCTGTGACTCAGTGCCCAGACACAGAGAACATGGGTAGAGGAGTGTATCCATGTGGTGTCAGACCCAGAAACCCTGCGAGACCCTTTACACTGCTATTTTTTCTAATGATTCTTAGATTTAGAAAGTCCAAAAGATGTATTTATTTTCTTCCAGGAAGTGCAAATTATGAGCAAGATCTTAGTGTATTTTATTTTGGAAACCGATGTCTGAATTTCTTCCTCATGGGTGCCCTTTCCCAGCACTAAAATGAGATAAAAGTGTTTGGGGGCCTGGAAAAATGGCTTAGTGATACCTGCTACGTAAGGGTGTGGACCTGGGATCAGATTTCCAGTATACAAGTAAAAGCCAGGCACAGGAACACTCCTTATAAGCCAGGGAAAGCAAGCCAGTAAGTAACATCCTTCATGCCATGGTAGTGGAGACAGGCCACCCTTGAAGCTTTCTAGCCAAGCCTCTAACTTAACTAGTGAGCTCAAATATTGGTAAAATAATAACAGAAGGTTGGTTACTTAGTTAGGGCTACCATTGCTGTGACAAAACACCATGATCAAAGATACTTAGGATGGTGTACTGGCTGGTTTTGCATCAACTTGACACAAGCTGGGGGAGTTATCACAGAGAAAGGAGCTTCAGGTGAGGCAATGCCTCCATGAGATCCAGCTGAAGGGCATTTTCTCAATTGGGGATCAAGGGGGGAGGGCCCATTGTGGGTGGTGCTATCCCTGGGCTGGTAGTCTTGGGTTCTATAAGAAAGCAAGCTGAGCAAGCCAGGGAAAGCAAGCCAGTAAGTAACATCCCTCCATGGCCTTTGCATCAACTCCTGCTTCCTGACCTGCTTGAGTTCCAGTCCTGACTTCCTTTAGCAATGAAGAGCAATGTGGAAGTGTAAGCTGAATAAACCCTTTCCTCCCCAAGGAATGGTCATGGTGTTTGTGCAGGAATAGAAACCCTAAGACAGAAGGAAAGGACTTATTTCATTCATAGTTCTAAATTACAGTTCACCATCAAAACCAGTGAGGACAGGAACTCCTGCAGGACAGAAGCCTGGAGCCGGGAGCTGACACAGAGGTCGGGGAAGGGTGCTGTTTACTGGATTGACTCTCATGGCTTGTTCAGCCCTCCTTTTTATAGATTCCAGGAACCACCAGGGACAGCACCACACAATGAGCTGGGTCTTCCTCGCTAAATCAATAATTAAGAAAATGCCCTAGAGCCCAATCTTATAGAGGCATTTTTGTAAGTAAGCTTCACCTCTTTCAGAGGCTTTTAGCTTTATCAAATTGAAAAGAAACTATCCAGCACAATTGACACCTCACTGTTAAGCCACAACCTTCCCTATATTATTCATTAAAAATTTTCTCATTAAAAGCCAGTACTAACTTTAAAAGGCACACAGCCTTTACAAATTCAAACACATTAAAATTTTCAGTCTCTTTAAACCATCCAATCTCTTTAAAAATCCAAAATCTCTTCTAAAATTTCAAAATCTCTTCAGCTGAGGGCACCTGTAAAATTCAAAATTAAGTCAAATACTTTCTGCATCAGGGAAGAACCAGGGCACAGCCACAATCTGAACAAAGTAGAACCAAACATAAAAGTCTACAAAGTAGAACCAAATATAAAATCACTCCATGTCCAGTTGTCTGGGATTCATTCACAATCTTCTGGGCTTCTCCAAGCGGCCTGGGTCACTTCTCTGGCTTTGCCCATTGTGGCCCACACAGCTTGTCTTCTCGGCCCAGGCTGGCTCTACTCCACCACTGCTGCCCTCCTTAGTGATCATACCATGGCACGGGCATCTCCAAAACCAATGGAGTCCTTTGCTACCAGAGGGCTGGGCTTCTACCACCATCCTTGCCTCAGCTCTTTTCAGGAACTTCAGCCCTGCCACCCAGTGCCAAACCTGAGGGGCTCTCCACGACCCTTCACACTTTTGAAACCAGCACCACCTAGGAGACTTTTGTACTACCAAGTTCAGCTTTGACCATGTCTGAACACACCTACCATGTGCTGACTCTCAGGGAACAAGGTTCAGAAGATTTCACCTCAACTGTGCTAGTCTCTTCCTAATCACCACTAGCCTTTCAACTCCACCTGACCAGCATGAGCTACCCCAGCAAAGCAAAGGCTTCTTGACAGAAAGAGTCACCAGCTCCAGCTGAGCTGGACTAAGATTCTTCACACAAAAAGCCCAGTAGAGTCTTTGTTTCTCTCTGAAACTTCACACGCCAGCTATACACTGCGATACTCCAAACATTCTTATCTTCCAGCCTCCTACAAAACAGCTCATTGAGCTCTAGACAGTCAATGACATTTCTAGCCCAAAGTTACAATGTCCTTCCATATTCCTTCCCAAAACAACATGGGCAAGTCTGTCACATCAATACCCCATTCCTCATACCAACTTCTCTTAGGGTTACTATTGCTGTGCTAAAAACACCATGACCAAAGAAACAGGGAGGAAACAGTTAACTTGGCTTGCATACACTTTTATATTGTCATTCATCATGGAAGTCAGGACAGAGACTCAGGCAGGGCAGGCTCCTGGAGGCAGGAGCTGATACAGACAGAGGCCATGGAGGCACACAGATCCAGATGGCATCAGATGTGTTTCTGGTATGCTGAAAGGTTAGAAATATTGGGATAAAACTTTATCATTGTAAAATGGTATTATGTAATTGGAGTTTCATATACATAAATATATTTGGTTAACTATTCAAGTTTAAGAGTCATGCTTTACCGAGTACTTGGAAGGAGTGGGTGCTGGGCAGGAGAGAGAGACCCGCCTGGAGCAGAATAATAATTACCCACCACAACCATGAAAACATGGATACACACCAAACACAAACTGAAATTAAGATAAAATAGAGTAAAGGAGAGGCATTTGCCTCATAAAAGAAGCTCTCAGTATTTATTTTATCACCAAGAGTTCTCCTATTTTTTAACATCAAAGTCCTTCTCTCTGGTGGATAATCTGTAAGGATGTACTGTTAGAATCCAGCTGCTCACTGTGCCCAAAGCAGACCTTCCCTTCTCACAGACATTCACAGGCACCCCACTGAGGCATTGTTAGAGAATCTCTAGCTAAAGGCTTCCCAGGAACCAGGCTTTCTCACCTGGAGAAGTGAGTCAACATCTAGGAGGAGTTTGTGGCTACACATCCTGCTCCTCACCTCCATCCCTGTCTTCTGCCTGGCAATCATCCTGGTTTCAGACTTGTGAATCTTCCACAGTTCTCAGAAGGCACAAAAAGGTATTGTCACTTGCATGCCTTTGGTGCCCTGCCATGCTGTTGTTTGTATGGCCAGGGCAGTCATAACTCTTAATAAACTTCTTACTCCCTGACAGTCTGTCTTAGTATCTGTATC
The DNA here is from genome assembly GCA_002335545.1 of Apodemus speciosus. Classification (NCBI taxonomy): domain Eukaryota; kingdom Metazoa; phylum Chordata; class Mammalia; order Rodentia; family Muridae; genus Apodemus; species Apodemus speciosus. The sequence continues at coordinate 310,250 of BDUI01000084.1, forward strand.
TAAGACCCTCCTCATAAAATAAACTTTCTCTGTATCCCATTATCCCCGAGTCATTAAAGCATCACTAAAGCATCAACATAAAAGTCTAAGGTCTTCTAGATTTCACCCAAAGGAGACATGGATGGGATTTACTGGTGCTTTTCACATTCAGGGAGACTCCTTTTTAGCTGTGGATCTGTGAGATAAAACAGGTTAAGTGCTTCCAAAATGAGATGTGGGATCAAACACAGAGCAGGTGTTCTGAAAGGCAGAGAGACAGGCATCCAGTCTCAGTAAGAACCCAGCAGGGCAAGTGGGAAACACTAAGGCTTGAGGAGAACGCTTTTTATCTGGATGACCTTTATTTTAGAGGTAGAAGTTGTGGTCCACTGCGCTTCAGAAGACCACATCCCCATGGATTTTCTGCCATTGGCCATGTAGCAGCTCTTTCAGGACAGTCAGGTGCTTCCTCTTTCTCAGGGTAGCATTGCTCCCTGGTGGTTCCACTGTTGTAGGACCTTGGGGCAACCCCATTCCCCTGTGTTCACCAGAAATTGTTCCAGTGGGGTTTCTCTTTGGCTGTCAGTACTCTATAGAAGAACATAACTAACAATATCTTTATCTGTTCATCTAGCCATCCATCTACCCATCCATCCATCCATCCATCCATCCATCCATTCACCTACCCATCCATCCATCCATCCATCATCCATCCATCTATTTACCCATCCATGCAATCATCCATCCACTTATCCATCCACCCATCCATCCATCTACCCACCTACCCATCTGCTGCGGTCAGTCCTAATAGCTTCTGTAAGATAAAATTTCTGCAGAACGGAGGCGGGAAAAATGCCTCTTAGGGCTAGCAGAGCCCCCAAACTTAGAAGCCATAATCTTTCATTTGACATCCTTTTGATCTCTTTTATTCTTGGTAGCCAAGACCCTATAGATTTGAGAAAATAATTTGTAACTCACTCTCTAAAAGTCTTATTACTGGCCAATGACCATCTTGAGAACCATAATGCTTTGCCTCAACCATATTAGCTCAAAACAAGAATTTCTTGGAAAAATATGGCATTGCAATGGAGATTCTTCCAAGATTTCTAGGAGTACGGAAGTTCTGTTTGTTATTTTGATAATCTTTGCAAAAATACTCAGATTCAGTCTGTTCTGAGACTATAGACTCAGGCTAGAATATCTACATATAAATTAGCACTAGCTCGGAGCCCTCTCTGTAGAGGACTAAGAGAGCTGCAGCTTTTGTCTTGCTAACGCCTGGGATCACCAGCCATCCCGGTAGTCAGAATAACAACTTTGGCTCATACAGGTGTGGTGCAGATTGCAGATTTCAGTTTATAGCCTAAGGATGCTAGTAAGGTTTGTTTAACTAGCCACATTTTTTAGTATGTAATTGTCAGAGCCAGACGCTCAAGTAGGGGGCTCTAAAATAGGGCCCCTTACTAAAGAAAATATATGCCTTTTCCACAATGTAAAGAATCCTGCGTGTGTGTCTTCATTTTCGCCGACCCGTACCTTCCTGGTCCCCAAAAAAGAAAATTGTGGTTTTACCTGCAACCAAAGCTCCCACGAGGGTGTACGGCTTGTAGCACCCATCCATCCATTCACCTACCCATCCAACCATCCATCCATCCATCCATCCATTCACCTACCCATCCAACCATCCATCCATCCATCCATCCATCCATCCATCTATCCACCCATCCACCCAACTATCCATCCATCCATCCATCCATCCATCCATCCATCCATCCANTGGGCATAAAAATATTTCTATGTTGATTGAACATAGAATTTCAAACATTTTCTCATAAAGTTGGAGATTTCCATTGAATTTTTTTCTGATAAAATGAAGAAATATAGAAAATGATGTTAAAATGAAGATCATCAAGGAAAATAATACAGATAAATTGTTCAACATAGAGGCAAGATTCCTTGTGCAATTTTGGTGGGTCTGGAGAACCAGGAAAGGGGGCAACATTTGAAATGTGAATGAATATATCTAAATAAAAAAAGAAGCTAAAAGTCCTCTGACATAAAAAAAAGACAACCTGCATATCAGATACTGACATTATGATTCATAACAGTATTAAAATTATAGTTATGATGTAGCAATGAAAGTAGCTGGGGCCACCACAACATAAGGAAGTATATTAATGGGCAGCAGCATTAGGAAGATTGGGAACCACTGGTCTAGGACAGCTAGCTCAGCCCCCGCCCCACCGCCATCTCTTAGGTTGTTCCATCTTAAAGGAAAAGAAAGCAGCAGAAAATCCTGCTAGAACAGAAAACCCTGGGGAGGTCAGTTTGTTGCTTTAAGTATACTGCACTCTCAGCATGTCTCTGGCTTTATGAGCCACTCTGGACCTGATGAAGGAATCCTAAATCCATGTTGATGGTCACAATCAGATCCTTACCTAAGAATCTGAGACCTACCGCAGGTCTTCCTCAGCCTYTACAAGATCTGAGGTTCTTGGGTTTACATTTGTGATACAGGGAGGGCCACTTTCCATCCTGCTAAAAAAGAAGAAATGGCCATAGAGTGAGAGAAGCGAAGATCGAAAAGATCAGTAAAGACTCTAGAGCTCTCCCTCTTTGGTTTCCATTGCTAAGGCCCTTACACAGTCCTCTCTCTCTCAAACTCTCTCTCTCCCTCTCTCTCTCTCTCTGTCTATATCTCTCTCTGTCTCACTCTGTTTCTCTCTTTCTCCCTCTCTCTCTCTCTGCCCTTCCCTCCCTCTCCCTCCCTTTCCCCTCTGTCTCCTCCCCTCCCTCTCTCTTTGTGCTATGTACATGTTCATGTTGGCATGTGCATGTATAYATGCAGATGCCTGTGTGTGTACAATATGCATTAAAGACTAGCTGCTCTCCACTTTGTTTAGTGAGACTCATTAACCCTAGAACCCATTGATTGAGGCTGGATGGACATTAAGCCCAGGGGATCCTAAAGTGGAAACTTATTTTCTTTGGAAAGTCAGTTGCGTCAGATGGTGTTTTRCTGGGGCAAAAATAAAGAAATGTTTTCCTGAAGTGGACACAGGTGAAAGGGTGTTTCACTAAAGCAGACCTGTGAAGGAATGTTTCACTGAAGCAGACACAGGTGAAAGGATGCTCTGCTAAAGCAAACATGATAGGACAAATGATGTTAAGAAGGATCCAACAGATGGTGGATGGTATTGGWATGCCCTGCCATTCCTTAATGATCATCGTTTGTCATGACTTCATAGAAAGAAATACACCAAAACACTTCTGGTGGTGTTCTGGCAGTTTCTTGGTGTTTCCTCAGACTCGGCTGGTTGGCAGAGTAATGCAAACTGATACAGATTCATGCAGAGTATTGCTAAGGCAGACTTACCTGGTGAGGCAAGACCCATGGGAGGACACRTGGTGTTAGGGAGTATGAATAGGACCCAATGGGCAGTGATTGTAGGGGGAGGGGCTTGCAGAACTAACTTTGCAGCACTTTGTTGGTCTCAAGTCTTTGCTGATCTTCACTTTGTTGAGAAAAGCATGGCAAAGAACTTTTCTTGGTATCCCTGCTGGTCCTGGCTGCTCCTGCTAACTCTTGCCAATTCAGTGGAGGTCTGGCTATTTCTGCTGGGTAGTGCCATCCCTGCGGATTCTCGTTTGCTATCCCAACACTACCGAACTGGACTGTTGGTTTATTTGTGAAATATTTGTGAATGGATCCAGCTGCCATTGCTGATTTCTGTGAACTGAAACTGCTGATTTCCTAACAACACAGATTGGATTTGCTCCAAAGCACAATTTCTAAACAGGTCCACTTCTTCATGCCCTAATAACCTTTCTTTTAC